>JANAVB010022800.1:14093277-14280984 GCA_029216955.1 Iris pallida
TTTTGAATGTCCAGTCCTTCTGATGTATCCAGAACGCTTCCAACTCCAGCAACTAGTGTCTTTGGGTCCAATTTTGGATGCACCATCGATGCCAAATAAGGATCCCTTCTGAAATCATGTTAGATTTCAGAGTTTCATTAGGAATTTCATCATAGAGTTTAGAAGTCTCAGGAATTGGATGAGCAGCTAGGAAGTCAGCTAGGGCTTGATCCTTAACAATTTTTGTGGAACGAGACCATATCATACTATGCTAGTAACATGGCCCATGTAGCGAGTCTGGAATTGAGTGTACTAGATTTCTTCATCAAGACTCGGAGAGGGTTGACTCTGAAGATGACATGAATGGTCTGGCATGTAATATAATGTCGTATTTTTGGCATCGAACATCAGAGCTAAATATCTTTTTCTATCAGGCTGTATCGATGTTCAGTACCGATTATCGTGCAATTAAGATCATAGATGGCTTGCTCATGCCCTTCCTTCATTTAGGCTAGTAGGGCATCCAGAGAATGATCCATTGCTCGAACATACATCAGAAAGGGTATTCCTGTGACTGGAGGTACTAGGACTGGAGGGCTCATCAGTATCGCTTTATGTCTTCAAATGCTTTTTGGCATTCTTCAGTCCAAACGAAAGACACACCTTTTTTCATTAGTTGAGTGAACGGTCTGCAGCGACCAGAGAGATTTGAGAGAATCTTTCTGATGTACGCAAGTCGTTTCTAGAATCCTTGTAGCTTTTTTAGGTTGCATGGAGGACACATCTCTTGAATGGCTTTGACTTTCTCGGGGTCAACGTGTATACCCCTAGAGTTAATAACGAATCCAAAGAATTTGCCACTAGAGACTCCCAGAAATAACTTGGTGGGATTCATCTTGAGTTGATGTTGTGTGCCTTAGATTGAAGATAGTTCTTAAGTCTTGGATGTGATCTTTCTTTAGACGACTTTGACAGCAATATCGTTAACATAGCATTCGACTATTTTTCATAAATGTTTGCAAAAATTGGTACTCATGGCCAGCGGATAGGTTTTTAGTGTTCTTGAGACCAAATGGCATAACTGTGTAGCAGTAGACCCCTAGAGGATACGGAAATATGTATATTTTTTATTTTTAGAGTTCATCCTGATCTGATTGTATCCGAAAAACTCGTCCATGAAAGACATCCGCTCAAACTCGCAAGTGTTGTTGATCATGACATCAGTGATCGAAAGAGGAAACTCATCCTTAGGACAAGCTTCATAAAGGTCTCTAAAGTTGATGCAAACTCGGACCTTTCCTATTTTTTTCATAACTGAGACACATTAGCCACCCAGTCGAGATATTGTTCTTCTCTGACAAAGCCGCAAGCAATGAGCTTCTTGACTTCAGCTTCTATAGCATCCATCATATCAGGTCGAAATTGACGCTGTTGTTGTTTAACTAGCCTAGCATTAGGCAAAATGTTGAACTTGTGGGCCAATCTGAGGATCTAATCCCGGCATATCTTCATAGCTCAATGTAAATACGTTAATGTATTTCCGAATGAGCTGAATCAGTTCTTTTTATCTGCTTAAGGAAGACTTTTGATGATGAAGATTGGCCTTAGAGAAACGTCGTCTACAACATCGACATGGACTAATTGATCTTCAGTAGGTGGTTCATGTTGCTCAAAGCGAAGTTCCTATTCAGTATCCATCTTTTGTGCCTAAGGATCAGATTCAGAGGCTTCGGCAAAATCATCGTCTATTTTTGAGAACTCAGCAGTTACCATATTGGAAGATAGAGTCACTCGATACACGTGCCCTATGCTGGTATTTGAATCCCATGAAGCAGAGTCAGAAGAGTTAGATCGCTCCTCTTTGTCAGACTCAGAAGCATCTGGGGTCGTGATCGGCGTGGTGTAGCCCAACCCATGCTTAGTTTTGTTGTAATATTGTAACGACTTTCCTTTTAGAGTAGGTATATGAATAGGAGTTTGCCTTCTCCTACCACCGTTGAGGTCGAATTTGAAGTTGTAACCCATTTTTGGATGATGTTCTTCAATTGTTGACTGTAACGACATAGTTGAAGCCGCCTATTGTTATCATCTTCAGCATCGCTATCAGATGTAGCCTTTTGATTCAATCCTTTGCTGAAGAGAATAGGATGTTCATCCGTCTTCCGGTAGAAAACTAGAAAGAATAAATCTTGTATTGATTCAAGTGATACTTCATCTTGAAGAGGTTGAAGTATCTTGAAGAGGTTGAACTGCTCTTAATGTAAGGGATTCGAAGTTATCCAGGATTTCTAGATAACATCGAGTGAAATAATTGACATCATTATATTGTAAATAAGATGCTACTTTATTGATAATACATCATTATTTACAACAGTGCTCTTGATCTGAGCCGACGGCTTGCTAAGATTAATAATAAGAGGAGAAGAGAAGGCTTATTACGATGAAGGTCAATAACAAGAGCTCAGAAGATGAGCTCCCTATGCTCCATATTTTCAGCAAGAGGATACTTGAAAGAAGGAGATAGATTGATGGTCAGTGTCTCAAAAGGCGAAGGACGAGAAGTACGTCCTTTGACCAGAATCACCAGTACATCATCTGGACTTTCTTTTCGATTTTCTTCAGTTTCCATGGCCAATACGACTTTCATGAACTCCTCTTTATACGTTATGGAGTCAGTAAAATATAACTCGATGCCTTGGAAGGATTAAGATCATCCTTCTTTCCGGACTTCTTCGTTGTCATCGACATACTTGAAAAGCATTGATGGAGAGTAGATGGCATGATGTTATGTTCATGCAACCATGGTCTTTCTAATAAGACGTTGTAGGAGACGTGATTGTAAACCACATAGAAGGTGACCTTCATATGGAGATTACCTATTTGGACTTTCAGGCGAATCTTTCCTAATGGTTCGCTTCTCCCAAATTGAATCCAAGAATAGTCATGATTGTTGTAGAGAGATTATGAACTGGGATATTTAGCGCATCCAATAGAGTCTTTGGCATAATGCTGAGTGCAGATACTAGGTTGAATATGATCGACCTTCATAGTATCAATATACCCTGTATAGTAAAAAGGTCGGTTATGTCGATTATCCTCAAGGATATCATCTTGAGTAAGGTGATATTGAGGATCAGCTCCATCACACTATGACAATGAGAATATGCTATTGGTTCCACGTCTGGTTTCTTAAGATGAGCCAGACAAGCGTCATCTTGCATCAAAGCTTCACTTAACGTCTCTCGGGTTTCCCTTAAGAGATGTAGGAGTTCAAAAATTGATAACCTTGCCGAAGTATTAGCTAGTTGAGCCAATATGTCAAAGTTATACGACTTTTTGAGTCCAATAGATAGAGTTTTCTTTAATATTTTATCAAAGCAAACTGGCTGTTTGCCTTTTTCAGCCACTATTGGTTTGGGAGGAACTAGCTCCGTTTGAGGTGAAGACGTCGTAGGAATATTAGCGGCAGGTAGAGGAGATACCGGAGGGGCATTGGAGACTAGAGGAAGAGTGGTTGCATTCTCTTGTCCATATGGATAATCTCTAAGGTAGAGCTTTCCAGATCTGGTACCGGTTATGGCTTATTCTTCTGGCACTGGTGCGAAGGAAACCATGTTGTAGTTCTTCATCCGAGTCTTGCTTTTGGAAGACTTCTTTTGAAGACATGACATATTTGTCTAGAATCCTAAGCCAACACGAGACTGATTATGTTAAAGACGTAGGGAAAGAGGTATAGGAGACCATTTTCCATCATTCAAGCCAGGAGCTTTCTGTAGATCATATTCCATCTTTGTCATCAGTTCGTGGGACTGTTGACTGTATAGATGGAATATTGGCCGATAATTGAATTCTGGCTTTGGTACAACCGTTTTGGCAGAAGGAAGTGAAGCCATCACTGGGATGAAGGTAGCATCCAAAGGTGGGAGATGACCACCAAGTGACGTCATATGACATGACTTGTACTTGGTTGTCTTTCTTGACTTTTTTGAGGAAGCAGGTGTCTTTGATTCAAAGTCAGCAACTAAATCAGGGTGAATCCACATGATCTCCCCTTTGTCTTTTGATAGGGGTACAAGACCGTCACTTCGTGATGGCGGAACGTTGACGATCTCAAGAGTGGCTTTTGGAATGGGGACGACTCCATCCTGCAAAAGTTAAGTGGGAAAGTCGCCAAATTGCAGAGAGACGATATTGGCAGTCACCGTCTATTCATCTTGCTGAAGAGTGATTGCCTTGGCATTGATCATTTCTTGGATCTTCCCTTTGAGTACGTAACACGCCCTGGTTGGATGTCCCAAGAAACTGAGATAGACACAGTATTTAGGATTATCAGTCTTATCTACTTCATCTGGCCGTTTTGCTTCGGGCAGTTGAAGTTTGTTGCTCTTTTTTTTGGATATTTGGATGTGTTTTAGATATTTGGATTTGTTTTGAATATTTGGATATGTTTCGATGTGTGATGGTATGTTTGGATATGGATATTTTGATATGTTTGGATATTTGGATATGTGATGGTATGTTTGGATATGGATATTTGGATATGTAATTTTGGATATGGTTTGGTATGTTTGGATATGTGATATAATTTTGGTTGGTTATGTTTGGATATGTTATTGTTTGGTGTATTTTTGGTTGGTTTGGATATGGATATTTGGATAAAAATGCATGTCGGCTCCTCGTCTTCCACTTTTCCTTGAACAAGTACCATGCGACATCGTAACTGTCTACAGGCTCGCCATACACAATTCCAATCATTGAAAATTCTTCAAAACAGTCCATGTTAAGTTTACCATCCACCTTCCCGAACTTCAACTTACATTAGGATTGGATATTACGATTGACATGTTAAGTGCATAGTAGTGTATGCGATTGCGGAAACATAATGCGTATAGCATTAACTAGGGCATGTTCTCTATCGGTAACAACAACATACGGCTCTCCATGATTGGTGTAACGTGTTTTAAGTTTCTCCAACGCCCATATGTTTAAGTTTCTCACTCTTCATGAAGCAGAAAGCAACTAGAAATATTTTTCATGTAAAGGTGAAGCCAACAACATAAACGAGATGTATCTTGAACTTATTGGTCTTATACGTGCAATCAAGAACAAACACGTCAGCAAAGGACCTAGCCAAATGTGTGCAATCGGGATGAGCCCAAAACAGTTAAATGACTTTGTTACTATGGGGTGTCTTCTTTGGTACTCAACATATTGATTATCGACAAGCAACTTCATCACTTCCTACATCGCCATTCTTGATTTTGTCCGACTGGCGCTCGAAGAAGGTAGGACATTGTAAATTGACTTCATTGTTGACTTGTTCTTCTCATCTTCATGTTGTATGATGGAATATATTATCTTGGTGCAACTCAAGAAATGGACAAATCTTTCACTATCTTCTTCTCAATATTGTTCAACCGTCCGACAAACGAATGACCCAAAAGTATTTCAGCAATAACATGATTGTAGATTCCATTCTTGACTTCGACTGTCCACTTTGCATCTTCTACGTTTGTAACATAGATCTTGAATGGACAAGCACATTTCCTCATACCAACGTTTCTTTTTGAAACTTTTCTTTGGAGAACCGTCTCTTTCTTATGGCATCTGAACGCACCATCTCTTTCACATCTAACCACTACCGTTTGTCGTCTCGGGCAGTTTCGGGCCATTTGGATATCACAAGAACTATATTATTTTCTCGTCCAACTTCTCGGCACCAATGTAGCACTTCTTCGCTTGATTCAAACCAAATATCGATCGAGAATAAATTGCCAACATCAACGACAATTAGAGGAGGTACCGTAATCTCGAAAGATGATAAGCCCTATAATAGAAATTAAAGTTAATAAAACTAAACGAAATTGAATGCAAAAACTACTGCAAATAAGTAGGACTGCAAGACTTGTGACTTTCCAACAAATAAATAGGACTGCAGTACTTGTGACAATCCTACCAATAAGTAGGACTGTCGGCCTTCTGACAGTCCTTTGTTTATTCAGGACCGTCACATTGTTGACAGTCCTGTATAACATATGGACTGTCTACTGTTTTGACAGTCCTTCATTGTGGGACTATGACAATTGGCCGAAGTTGTGCTTCCTATAGACATGAAATTAACGTTTCAAATTATCTACCAAGAGTACTTCCGAAGCACCGATGTATTCTTCGGACGAAGTGGGATGAGAATTTAGTATATTTGATGATCCGGGTTCTTCGATGTGTATTTTCCTTACATTAAACACATATAATTCAATATTTATATGTGAAAGTAATATTAGAAACCTAATTATATATTGATTCGATGACATACCAAATAACGGTAGATTTGATGAAACTATAACTACATTTTCACCCACAATCTTAACCAAATCTAGGTTGCGATGAAATTTGGGGTAGGCTTTGACCTAGGAATTTTTTGAAAAGAAGAGAGAAGAGAAGATGGAGAAGAGAGCAACAAAATAAAGTTTGGTTTTTAAACCCAAATGTGGGCTAGACAAATAAGTGGCAAACTTGTAATTTTTTGGAAAAGTTTTGGGCTAGCCCCAAGCAAATGTTGGGGTGCACTTAGAATTAGCCTTACTTTATCTATGAAGGTAATAATTTTGTCTCACAATATTGCATAAATTTTGGCTATAACAAAAAATTTTAATACAAGATAAGATGTAAACTATAGTTCATAGAATCGACTAATACTGAGAAGATATGGTCGACATATATACGATTTGACATATTTTCATTCGATACCGAATGTAACCCTTCCATTTCTAAAAATTTAAATAAAATTATTTAAAAAATATTTTTAATATAAAATATAGTTATAAAATAATTGTTAGGATCTTAGAGTTAAAGAAAACATATGCTACACCTTAACAATGTAATTGGAAAAATGTAACAATATTCTAGATATGTATCTTAAAGACTCAACGTAGCATTGGAAACCTATTTACAGTACTTAGAATTTTTGAACATTTAGATAATTAATGCTTAGAAAAAATATTTTCGATCACCTTTCAGAATCTACTACAGGGTCGTAGGAACTATTTTGGTACCAAACTTTTATTTTAGGAAACAATATATTTTATATAAATTTTTGGAATTTTTTGGATTTAATTAGAATTAGTTTGAATTTATTAGAGTTCAAATGAATAAATAAATGAGTTTTAGAAGTAAAAGAATCTAAAAAACAAATGAACTACCCAATCATCTTTTCCTAGCCCCGGGCCCCGCATGTCACCGACATGTGTATAGACAACGGGCCCCTGTTATCACTCTAAGGGATCACTTGGGTACGTGCCACGTAGGTAATCCCACTGAGGGTGGAACTCGGGCTCCGAAACTAGTCACGATCAATGGGAAGCCAATAATAGTCTAATGAATGAACAAGAGAATGGGGACGAAGAAGATGCTTGCAACAAGACCCCCTAGTTTGTGAATTACTAAAGGGAAACACACTAGAAGACTAATATATATTATATATATATATACATATATATATATATATATATATATATATATATATATATATATATGATATCAAAAAACGCCCGATCCCTCTCCCCCCCCGATCCCTCTCCCCCCTCCCCTCTTCCCGTCCTGGCTCCCTCCGCCACCTGACGCCGCCGCCCGCCCGCCCGTCAGTGCACCGGCGGTGCCGCACTCCCCCTCCGTTCTCCGTCGTCCCCGAGATCGGCACCGCCGCGTGTCTCCGTACCGTGCAGCCCCCCATCCCAAGGCGGAAGACCTCCTTCACCCTGCTGGAGCGTCCCGGCCAGGCCGGGCTCGCTTCGGCGGCGACGTCGGCCACCACGTTTTTTTCTCTCCCCTCTTTACTAGGTCCTCCTCCTCCTAGGAGCTCCCCCCGCCGCCGCGTCCTCCTGTGGCAGAGAGATCCCTCGCTCCCATCCCATCCCTGCCAGGATGCCTCGTCCGTGCCGTGCCCAGCCATCTCGGTGGCGGACGACGTGGCCTCTTTCGTCCCGGGAGGTGGTACAGATCCGTCCCCCCGTGGTTGACGCCGCCGGCCGACGACCCACCTCCCGTCCCCTCCCCTGGCTGGGTTCCACCCCCTTCTCCCTCCTCGTGCTCGATGGTCGCAGGAGATCATCGCCCTTGTCGACCGTTCCTCGACGTTGCTTCGGCAGACTCTCCCCGCGGTGGCGCCCCCACTGTGCTGCCGCCCCCCTCCGCCTCTCCGACTCAGGCAGTGGTCCCCGGGGCAGCCGCTCCCCCTATGCGGTGGCCTCACCTCCCCTCTTCCGGAGTCCAGCCCTGTCGACGAGCGCTCGACAGGGACGTCCTCGGGTCCCTCACCGGTAGCGTATTCCAGTGCGCTGACATGCATCCCTGCTTGTCTGCCCACGTGGGCCTGCCCCCTCGGGCGGAGCACGCCTCGGGGTCCGAGCCCTGACGCTCCTGCCATGCATCCTCAGATATCCCGCGTCCTCTCTTGCGTGCCCCATGATCCCTTCCCGATTTGCGCTGGCAGAGAGGTTTCCTCTGTTGTTGACCCCTGCCCAGAAGAAAGCCATGTGCTTGCATCCATTACGCGGACCGATGCCTCCTTTGCGCTGAGTACTCTTGTACTCCCTCGCGCAGTGCGTGGGCCCTCCCCACGTGGCACCCTGCGCTCTCCCCCTTGCGCGGTTGGGGCAGCGCAATCTGGCCCCCCTCCTCTCGATGTTAGCTCTGCTGGTCAGCGCAGTTGGTCCCCCCCTTGCGCAGTTGACTCGGCGCAGTCTGGACCCCCCGTCGGGGACCGCACCACTCGTGGACTTCCAACCTCCTGCTCCTCCCCCTCCGCCCCTCCGGACCCCGCCGATGGTCACTATCTGATCTCCTCGGTCGCCTTCTCCGATCGAGGCAGTCCATCATTCCTCCCCCCTCCGGCAGTCCACCACCGGCCGCTCCCTCGTGGCCCAACTCCGCCTTCTCCCGGTTGACCAAGCCCGCCCCGCCCGCTCCTCCGACACCTCCGGACGCGGAGCTCCCTTTTCTGTCCCCTTACCTGTCTCCGAACTTGGCACGTCTCTCGTTCCCCTCTGTACAGACCCTTACTTGGTCAGGCCCCGGATCCCCGAGCGGTCGCTGGAGATGTTTCGTCCCCCCACAGGCCTTTGCCTGCTCGGGTTCTCCCTTGGCGCAAGCATCCTTTACCCCGACAGTGGCTGGAGTGGGCGCTCAGTCCCCCCACCCGCCCTCCGGCGGTATTCTCCTGTGCTCCACGGTTGACCCCCTCTCCCTTCGGGCTATTAAAGATGTTGCCCCTCCAAGAGACGCGGACCGCCCTCTGGCCTGGATCGGTCGGCATCCGAAACTCCCCCCAGCTCCCTCTCCTTTGCGGACGCTCTGAGACCTGATCGGGTTAGGTCTGGCCCTTTCCCCCGAGGAAGTGGTCCTGCCTGATGTTAATCTGACGCCTCCGCCGGACGGATACCCTATCCGGGTCCCCTTCTCCTGCGAGGAGATCCGCTCCCTCTCTTCCCCCTTCAGCAAACGTTGGTTCTCAAGTTCGAATCCGGCTGCCCTAAAATTTCTATCGTTCGGGAGGCCATCACTCGATGGGGACTGTCGACTACTTACCGGATAGCTCCCCTCGACCCCAAACACCTGTTTCTGCATCTCTCCTCCGACCTGGACTACGGCAAAGTATGGATGAAAGGAACGGCCAAAATTGACACTCAGTTTGCCAAAATTGTCAAATAGTCACCGAACTTTAACCCAAAGATCGATTCGACCATCATCACCTCCTGGATCACCCTTCCCAATCTCCCCTAGTTTGCTTTCCTGCTGCTGCCCTCAGAAGATCGCCAGCTCTTTCGGAGTCCTAGTGGCCATCGTAGAAGAAATGAGAAACCTCTCCAAATATAACTATGCAAAGATTTGCGTAGAACTGGACCTCACAACCGAGCCTCCCAAAGTAATAGAGATAGAACTCGGAGATCAATCTTTCAGTCAAACGCTGGTTTACGACAACAGCATTATTTTCTGTCAACACTGCCAAATGTGCGGCCACTCGCTGCAACACTGCTTCCGTGCTCACCCAGAACTCAAGAAACCTGTCCTCAAGAAAGCACGCGATTCCGACGCAGCACTTCCATCCCGCTCCACAACGCGGATCCCCCTCAACCCCGCTTCTCTCGCTCGAAGTTCCCCCACCCCCTATCCCCCATTCTCTCCGCTTCCAACTCCTCGCCACCCCCTTCTCTCGCCATCACTCTCCACAATTCTAGTGGAGTGATAGTCTCGGAGCCAGCTGACAATGCCCCTGAGCTGACGCTCTCTGTTTGCCTCCCTAACCCCTCCCCTCCCTCTCTCGCCATCACTCTCCATAATTCCTTCGCAGCTCTTGAATTTGATCCGGATGATTGCTCTCCTGTGACGCTTACCTCCGGTAGCCCCCCCAACCCCCCTCCCCCTCCACCTTCCGGCCTCGACATAGCCCACCTCCACAACTCCCCCATCTTCCCTATCTCCCTCGCTGCCCCTCATCAAGCCTCCTCCTCCACTTTAGTGCTCCCCGATGCCTAGTCTCCAGCCGGTCTCAGATCTCACTCCAGCGGTGCGGTAGCCAGGGCTTCGTCCTCGGTTGGTTCACCACCCCCCCTTCGATCGACAATCTTTCCTTCTCGCCCGTCCTCCCCGCTCACAGGAAGATTTTGGCAGGCTCAGGAAACGGGCTTCCTCGACCGAGACAACCCTCTTTGTGCTCTTACGGAGTGCGAAGACACTGACATTTCCCCTTCATTCGTCGCAGTCGGTTACTCGAGTTCAGATCGAACTCTAGCTCATGTCAGCACCAGCCCTGAAAACAACTCTCTCAAGAAAAGAAGAAATCCAAGAAACAAGATAGCGTACGACGATGACCACGAGATCCGCCGCAAAGTTGCAAAACCCTCCCACCTCCACCTCTAATGCCTAACATTCTTTCCTGGAATATTCGAGGCATTGGAAATAAACAGACTCTGAATCGGATCATCAGCCTCACCAAATCGCATCGGATTGATCTTCTTGTCATTATCGAACCCAAAATACCTCACAAAAGAATGAAAGATATTCACTCAAGCTGGGATTCCCTTCCGCGATCACCGGCTGTCACGACATTTGGATCTTCTTCGCGGCAGATTTCCACTTTGGGATTATCAACGACTCTCCTCAAGCCCTCTCCTGTTGGGTGAGCACCCCGTCTTCAAGTCCCGCTTTCTCCTGTCGGCCATCCATGGTAGCTGCAGTATCCCGGAACGTAGGATTCTTTGGGAACTTCTGTCGGGCCCCTCCCTTCCTCACAATGATTTGCCATGGCTTTGCATCGAGATTTTAACATGGTCTCTTGCAGAAGAATCCGTGGTTGTGATCCCCCTCACTCGGCTATGGAGGACTTCAACAACTTCGCCCTAACCGCCCATCTTTCGCCATCCCCTTCCACGGCAACCAGTTCACTTGGTGCAACATGCAAGATGGTACGCATAGGCAGTACTTCCGCCTTGATCGTGCCATGGTAAATGACTGTTGGTCGGATTTGGGCCTGATCAGCAAGCTGTCGCACCTGAACTCCACAGAATCTGACCATTCTCCCCTCCTTCTTGAGATAAACATCAATCACAATCACATCAAAAAACCATTCCGCTTCCTAGACTTCTGGCGCCACCACCCCCAATTCATACATGTGGTAGAGGCTTGGGGTTCTGTCTCTCATCCGGATCCTCTGGTCAGAATTGCTATCAAGCTTAAAGCCACCAGGAAAGCCCTAACGGCCTGGAGCAAAATTGCGTACGGAGACATTTTCCAAGCCATTAAGGATGCTGAAGATGATGTCACCCGGGCGGAGATTGATTTCGCCCTCTTCAGCTCCCAGGAGAATCGTGCCTCTCTCAACCTAGCCAGGGCCATCCTCAAATCTAGAATCAGGGTTGAATCTGAATTCTGGAGACAAAAGGCTAGATTAACCTGGGACTTGGAAGGAGACAAGAATTCTGCCTTCTTCCACAAATGCGTCAAAGGACGTAGAAGCTCACTCAAGATCCATCGCATCCGTGATAAAAATGGCCAACTTCTGGACGATCCGATGAACATCCAGACCGGCAGCCACGACTATTTCTCCAAATTTTTGCTAAAGAGGCCTATTTAAAGATGACGGACTCCTGTCCGCGAACCCCTCCTGATTTGTGATAGGGATAACGAAAGTCTCAGCGCTCCCCCCTCTGTCGACGAGATTAAATCTGCTGTGTGGTCCATTAATGCCAACAGCGCCCCGGGTCCGGACGGATTCAACGGGTGTTCTTCCGTACTTGCTGGGATATCATTCGGTCCGACCTTGAGGAAGCCACTACCGTTTTTTTCTAAGGAGCCTTATCCAAATCCATATCCTCCGCTCACATCCTCTCATTCCCAAAAAGGATAATTCGGACACCTTCAAAGATTTCAGACCAATCAGCCTCTGCACTTTCACCAACAAAATCATCTCTAAAATCATCGCCTCCAGAATGTCGTACATCCTCCCCAACATCATCTCCGAAGAGCAAAGCGGCTTCGTCAAAGGTCGCAATATCACCGACAATATCCTCCTGGCCCAAGAGATGATCACGTGTATGAAATTCCCGTCCTGGAGGGGAACGTTGCCATCAAACTGGACATGGAAAAAGCTTACGACCGCCTTGATTGGCAGTTCATGATCTGGGTGTTCAGAGCCTTTGGCTTTTCGGAACCTGTTATCGACATCATCTTTAGATCCATCAACAACTCCTGGTTTTCCACTGTTATCAACGGCCAACCCCAGGGTTTCTTCAAAGCTACTCGTAGAGTGAGACAGGAGACCCCCTCTCCTCCACCATTTTCATCATCACGGCTGAAGCCCTGAGCAGAGAACCTCAAAATCATGCCGCAATCTCCTGGATTCCAACACTTTCACACAACGATCGGCTGTCCTCTCATAACCCACCTTGCTTACGCTGACGACATCCTCATTTTCTCCGCTGGCGCTATGGCGCCGTTGAGGTGGTCATGAGAACTCTTGCAAATACACTCGTTGCTCTGGACAGAAAATCAACAACAGCAAGAGCGTGATATATATCATCATAAAGCCGATAGAACTCACTCGGCTGTGCTGTCCTCCATGACCTCCTTCTCCACAGCTTACCCCCCTTTCCGGTACTTAGGTTGCCCGTTGTGTACGGCAGAGCGAATTCAGGGATCTACGCCCACATGGTCGACAAGATTCGCCAGAAAATTACGGGATGGCGCAACGCCACCCTTTCCCCCGGGGGGAAGTTAATTCTCATTAACCACGTTCTATCCTCCATCCCATTATCCCTAGCGGTGTGCTCCCCCCACCAAAGTGCTCCTTTCCATTGAAGCCATCCTCGCCAATTTCTTTTGGGGCCACCTCGAGGGCAAGAACAAGCATCACTGGGCCAGCTGGGCGACCATGGCCAAACCTACTGCTGAGGGGGGGCTGGGATTCTACAAGCTCGCACACATGGTCGACGCTCTCTCGGCAAAATTGTGGTGGAAAATCTGCATTGAAAGCTCGATTTGGACCAGGTTCATGAGAGCGAGATACTCCAGATTTTGTCACTTAACTGAGGCGTCGGCCAACAACAGATCCTCCGTGTCATGGCGGCGTATCCTCCGGGGTCGAAACCTTGCGGAACCTCACTTACGCCTGACCCTGGGCAATGGTCATTCTCAGGCCTGCAAGGAACGCTGGTTGGGGGACGATCTTCTTAGGCCCAACGCTATTACTCCGCCGAGGTGCGAGATCCAAGATTTTGGGATGTTGATGTGTCTGGTTGGAATTGGGATAGGGTTCATGATTGGCTTGGCCTGGAAGCCTTGACGAACTTGGGTGCTTCTAATCTGTCGATCATTGATGATCATGACGTGCTCAGATGGTCCCCTAATCAGGGAGGCGTCTTCACCCTAGCTTCGGCTAAAACCATCATCAGAGACATACAACTCACGACATCCCCGTCCGCCAAGTTTTGGCACACGTGTATTCCGGCAAAATGGTCCATTCTTCTCTGGCGTGCCGAGCGTCGAAAATTCCCCACTGATGATGCCGTCAAATCCTTCGGATATAGTCTGGCGTCCAGATGCCACTGCTGCGTGAATCATCATACAGAATCCGTTGATCACGTTCTGCTTTCTGGGGAGTCTGCCTCTCACATTTGGACTCACCTCCACTTCAGGTTCAAAATGGTCCCCACAAGCGGGGGCATCAACGATCTGATGGCCAGCTGGAACTCGTCTCACGGTCATCAGATCGTCGCTGTCGCCGCATTTTGGGTATTATAGAAAAATAGGAACAAATACAGATTCGAGGGACGTCAGTTCCCGCCTCCTCAATTGTACAGAGAGGTGGTTCGGCAAATCTTCAAAAGAAAGAGGTGTTGCTCTCACACCTCGAGCAAGTTTTAGGACGCCCTGGGCTGCTGACTGGTGCAGGGACGATGTCCTCTCGGGTTATCGCTTTAACCGCCTAAACTTCTGATGCTCTGTTCGGTTACCGTTTTGTGAGCAACACTTCATGCTTCTCTTTTTGGTTCTCCCTTTTTCTTTGTTTTGGGTCGGTCTCCGCGCGTGGCGCGCTTACTTGTATAGGCTTCGACATTTTGCGCCTATCATTCAATAAAGGTTTTATTTCCCATATATATATATATATATAAATTATATATATATATAATATTATATATATATATATATATATATATAATTATATATAATATATATATATGTATATATAAAGGTAAAATAAAATTTTATTCACTAATCGAGGCTAAATACATAAGGATAACCTCTTAATTTGAGGTCATACATGATACATCAAACTCTATATTGTGTAAAAATCCCCGTAGTAAAGCTCTGGACATCCTAAAAAATACGCCTATTTCGTTCCCACCATATATACCAAACCGATGATACTAGCCTCCTTGAACCACCCCGCACCTTTATGCTTATCGGCTTTAATTTGGGTAATAATACCCCAATTTTGCGAGCATCAGTACTCCATCCTAGCCTGTTGCATTGTGCCTTCCATATATCCCAGGAAGTGCTGCACTCAAGAAATAAATGCCCAATAGACTCATCTGCGGAGGAGCAGAGAGGACAACATGGAGATTGTACAGCAAAGCAAATAAGCCTATCCCTTGTCAACAGGCGACTATATGGACACGATACAAGCATAGCTGTATTTTACGCACTAATCCTTTAGTCCAGATGAAATCAAAATATTCCATCTCCAAGTAGCGAAGGTGAACCAGTTCAAAACAATCTCGCAAGCGTACTCCCTCATGGTGTCGTCCCGTTCCCGCATATCTCCTTCCTCTTCCAGTCGCCCGGTTACTAGAGCTGTCTACCGCCTGTTGGTTGCCAACGTTTATCGAAGTATGGCCGCCCCCTGGCCAGCCTGGTGGCCGCTGGTGTTTGGTCGCCTACCACGCCACCTGTTTGTCGTCTCCCGTGCCTGTCTATTGGCTGCCTCCCGCAGGCCTGCTGGCCTCCTCCTGTGCTGGCCTGCTGGCAGCCTCCCGTGTCGGCCTGCTGGACTCATCCACTGCCAGCCTGTTGGTCGCCTCTCCCTCCCTCAAGTTGCCAAACCCAGTGGTCACAGCGAGCTTATTTGTCGATGATGCACCAATATATATGAACTGCAAACCCGGCCGTCTGTGCATAACCTTCCAGCTGCCACTTACCATCTGCAATAATAGAATGTACTTTTATCCTTTTCCGAGCTTCATTCGTCTATTATTCCGTTGTGGGCTCCCACAAGCTCCGACTCTCTATCCAAGGATCATACCATAAATGGTCTCCCTCCTGTCTTCGAACACACGCTGAATAGCAGGCACTATCAGTGAGTGATTCCGCAATAGATGCTTAAATGTTACTGATGCATTGTTATTATAAGTATGTATCCAAAAGTTTCCTCCTTTAAGATATCTGTTAGCAGTCCAATCAGCCCACACGGATCCTCCTTGGATGAATTTCCAAGTTAGCCTCATGCCAGTCACCTCTCGTTTAGAGTTACTGGAGACCCATGCCACCCTCCTTCTTCGGTCTACATAACTGTTCCCATCCTATATCATACATCCCCCTCCATACGAACTCCATATAAATGCGCTCTATTTTTAGAATAGTTTCCAATGGGAGTTTGATAGCCTGCAGCCAAAATCTTGACAGAGACGTGATCACCGACCTTACCAGTTTAATACGTCCGCTAAATGACAGCCCATATGCCTGCCAAACATCGTTGGGTATATTCTACCAAAGAATTATAATTCAAATCCTTGGCAAATTAATAGATAGAGGTATATCCAAGTACTTCACCGGAAGGTCCCGTTTGCCACTCCAAGCACTGATGCACGTTCCTCTTTGAGAGTACACTGGGAACTAAAAAAAACTCGACTTTTATCTTTATTTAGTTGTAACCCAGAGATTCGATCGAATTCATCCATGATTCTCGTGACCGCATGGAGACCAGACATAATTAGATGGAGGAAGACAAGAAGGTCATCAGCATAAATGATATACGAAATATGGAGATGGATCCTACGATATATAGGAACAATACTCTTCTGCCGCATCGCTATCTCCATCTGACACGAGAAGTATGTTGGACCATTGAGCACCTCTAGAGGGAGGATGAATAGAGTGTGTGTGTGTGTGTGCAACGAAAATAATTACCACTTAAAAAATTAAGCAGTTACAAAGACTATGGAAAATAAAGACAGTAAATAAATGCAGTAAAGTGGGGGACAGAGAATCAAACTCAGAACACCGCGATGTATATTGGTCCCTCTGAGGACTACTCCAGTCTCGAGTACTGCTCATATTAATCTACTATTAACAAGCTAAATGAGAGCTTGTAGTCGCTTTGCAACACTGCTTGGTGACGAGCGCATGACAGACTCCACAAACTAATTCTGAAAACTGGAACATTTTCTGAATTGTAACCTCTGATACAACTCTTCTGAACCAAAATACTGGATCGAACAGAACTGTATTGGTTTTGGATAAGAGTGGTATTCAAGATAGATTTGAAAAGCTTTTACTCATTTGAAAATACTTTATAAGAATAGAGAAGAGAAAGCAAATGAGTGATTTGGAAAGGTAGAAATCCTTCTCTATTTATAGTATTTTTCCTGACCGAACTCAGGCAGAGTTCAAGAAGAGTTCAGATGCATGAATCTCACAAACGAAAGTTGGATGCAGATGTATGGAAACTGATTTTCAAATAATCCAAACTGAACTCGGGCCAAACTCGGTTAGAGTTCTTTCAAGTTCAGTTGAGTCAGAACTGTAAGGAATGGACTAAATTTGCTAGGTTTCTGACTTTTTAGAATTGTGTATTTGTGGGTTTAAATTGGTAGGTTTATTTGGATATGTGGACTGAGAATAACCTAAGAAAGTATAATCCTGATCAACCGCACAATTATTTCCTAGACTTAATAAAATTTTAAAATATAGAATAAAATGTAAAAGTCTGATCATGTCTTCAGTGCGTTTGTTCTGGATGACGATGCAATGTGCTCTGTACTTTGAAGTAGTAGGTAGCAATAGGATGTAGATGAACTTTTTTTTGAAATTGATAACCTGTAACAGTTCATATATTTTGCGTATCGACCAAAGTTGTCGTTGATTAATAGCCAATAGGCCAACAATCTCTTCCATTTTGATAATTGACAAACTATGAGTCTATACCAAAATATAACAAATATATAACGTTGGAATGATATACCTGAATTGTTCTGAGTTGATCGAAAATTTGAAATTTGTTCTTTGGTATTGGCTCTTCTCCCCATTTGTCATTTACTCAAAACATGTGGCTCCTCCGCAATATGTAAAGCCAACAATAATAGACAAAGAAAAGGATAGAGTAATATACACAAATATCTAAGTATGAAACAAGTTACAGCTCAAGACAAATACTAGCAGTAGTAGTAGCACATTATGAGAAATGGAAACTAGAAAATATAGTGCATAACTCAAATACTACTGAAATATAGTGCATAACTAGAACTGAAATAATGCAAGCTACAATATAAGTCCAAACTAAATAAAAATAGTGCAACTACATACGACCATCATCATCAGCGGAGAAATCCATAAAAATACTAAGCTAATCAAATATCAGCATCATCATCGGCGGGATCAGCAGGTGGATGAGGATCTACATAGGCCGTAGTCGGATCAAAGAATCTGAAGGTGTGTGGATCCTCAAATCGCAATCGTCGAATCCAGGATGATGGAGGATCTGAACAGGTGCAGTGGGATGATGCGCCAATGACCACTGAATGTCTGTTATACCATTTTTCAAGACTTAGGCTGAAAAGTGTGGCGATACTGCCATGCCCTAAACCAGAATACTGGAGAGCGGGGACAGACACAGCCAGCTACGTACATTGAAGTGCAACCCACCTCGTAATACGGTCATGGCTGTCTAGATGCATGTGGGTTTATCTAAGCCATCAGTCTCTTATGGTCAAGAACAAGCCTGGTGTCTAAATCTCAAGCAAGCAAATTATTTCAAGATGTTAGATCATCAGACATACAAAGTAAGGCGTCCCAAACAGTACATATTAAGTTGATCATGAAGCTAGTCGTACAAAATGCGGAGACTAGCAAGAGTTAGGTCATACATGGTCAATCCTAGGATTTGTCAATCATGTAACAGCCCTTAGGCAGATAGAAATTAAAGTTTCAACACGAACTAACACTTGCTCGGCAGCTAAACATCTTAAAAGATTGATTTACAATAGAGTGGGAGAGCAAAAAGAAATCCACTCGTTGCCACGATTACTTCTAGTGTTCACCATCTGGTTGGAAGGCTGGTAGATCCTCAGATGCTACTCCGAAATCTGGCCACACAAAACCAGCCGAGTCAGAACCCAGAAAGAGTAAGTGCCACAAGAAGGCTCCAATTAGGAACTAAAAACAAAAATGAATAGAAGAACTGATAAATGAACATAATTAAATGGAATAAGACGTGCTTCAAAGAACATACTAGCTTGTATTAAGAAAATAAGAGGTAGAATATAATTCCCATGTTAATCATGAGACAATCATTCAGGCACGGCCAATCAAGTCCTACGGCTTGCTATCATTAGCTAACTAGGGTTATCATAGGCCTATTACTAACAAGATGCAGTTGAGATATTCTCGCAGTCATAAGCCCTACAGACTATCCAGGTTATCCAAGTAGAGGTTACAAGAGTTTATCAAGATTTATGAGTACTTTTAGTTTACAAGGAGTGTAACACATGACAATGTGCTAGAAATGTGTCCTACTCGACACGCTACAAGTCCACAGGTGTGGCCAGGATAACGGGATCGCCTGTAACTGGAAAATCTTTCTATATGAACTACTTGATCAATCTAGTCGTTAACCTAGTCAGATTATTATGAATCATGACCGTGGTAACCAGAATCCATATCCTAGATGATGCAAGATGAGACAGTTAGCTTGTACAGTCACAATCAAGAAAAATCAACCACAGGGTCAAGAGAAGGGTAAGACGCAGCAAGACAGGAATAGTTGTTGCAACAGCAATCAAGATTTACATGTCATGTCAGGTTTACTTGTCATTTCAAGAGTACTTGTCAAGACTCTGCCCTGATTATCAAGATGGGATCATGTTGTCATGTCAAGAGTACTTATCAAGATTATCAAGATGGGATCATGTTATCATGTTCAAGTTCAAGTTACTAGCCCAAGATTATCAACTAGGGTCGTCGCAATTTAGGCCAAGTACAGAAAACATGCAAAGAGGATCAAGAACTATGATCAAACTATCAGTCGTATTTGAATTCCTTAAGGTGAAACATGAATATTCTTGAAGCCAAGACAAAGATCTACAAAATATGCGACACGGCGCACGAAATGCACAGTGCACGAAACATGCAGCAAGCGCAGACCAAATTAGCCACAACGTGTGAAGCATGAGAGTACGGCGCACAAAGATCAAAAAAATAATTATGCGGGTGTGCGACACAAAACGCGTAGCATGTGCAGACCAAATTGGCCATGATGCACGAAGCACAAAAGTACGACGCGCAGGCACAAGGCAAAAGAACACGGTCACAAAACGCGCAGCGTACGGACCAAATTGGACAAATACGCGGAGCACGAGAGCACGACGCAGGCACGCGATGAATGAATCACACGCGATGCGCAAAACGCGTAGCACGCAGACTAATTGGCCACGGTGTGTGTAGCGTGAGAGCACGGCACGCAGGCGCGTGGCAAAAGAATCGTGCAGGCACGTGGCACGAAACGCGTAGAGCGCACGGACAAAACTACCTACGGTGCACGGAGGGTGGATGCACGACGCGCGGGTGTGCGACATTGTTATCGTCCCAGTAGTACCGAAGATGTACGAGAACCTATGAACACAAAAATGTCATAACTTCTTCAAAATAAGTCAAAATCAAGCGGTTCAAAAGCCAAAATTGGGTAGAATTGAATTTCACAACATAGAACCGATGGATTTTAGAAATAACAAACTTTAGGATATCAAAACTAAGAAAAAATAAGAAAATTGAAACTTATATCTATAAAATCTATCCATCAAAACCAAAAAATTAAGTTCTAAAGATTCTTAGAATCAAACAGGAAGAGAATAGAACAATAAAAATGAAGATCCTTTATGGAGCAATTGAACTTGTCTAGGGTTTGGTAGTTGGGAGGAGTAAATAAAGAAGAAGGAGAAGTAAATAAAATTAATGAGAGAAGAGAGCGAAGTTAGTTTATATACAAAGCTCATTCATGATGAACCAACTCAAACCAAACCAAGCCAAGCCAAGCTAAGGTGAACCAAATAAAACTAATCCAAGTCAAGATTAAACCATGACAAGTCAAAATATGGGTCACCTGAAAAATGTCAAAATTTGTATACGTATACTGAAGATACGTATAACAAAAAATGGGAGTGACAGATACTCAACATTGATATAGGTCTGATGACATTGTCCCTGAAGAGTGAAAAACTCATCGAACCTCTGGTAGAATTGACCGTCAAAGTGGCTTGGAGTGGTAGAGCATCAGTTGGAGCTGGATCAGTGGAAGTGGAACAACACCGAGTGAAATGGAGGTGAGGATATCTCCTAGATCTAGTCGGATTAGAAGGTGATCCAAAATACGACAGATGTCTAAGTCGATTCCAAATTTTTGGAAGATTAATGCAAGATGCATAGGGTAGAAAAGGTTGTGGCCTGCCATCCAATAGCTAATAAGGTTTGCAATAAAAGTCTTTGGAACAGAAAAAGTGACTCCAAAGTGAATATGATACATGATTGATATCTCTAAGAATGTGACCTCATCAGTAGATCATGTATTAGGAAGCAAAGCAGAATAAACGATACGATGAATTCATAAAAGTTTTGGTTAAGGTGCTTTGCCTACAATTGAGACCGAAGGACTGGACCTAGATGGCACATAGCATCATTAAGAGAGTCAAGGGTCATATCATTAGGAAATTAAACTTTGTTTATCTCGACTAGGACTTTGTCGTTGTCCGGCATATAGAAGTACTCACTTAAGTCAGGCGAGTTAAACTCAATTTCTTTTCCAGCAATGCAAGAATAAATGTTGTCGCCTCTTTCTTGCAAATTGCAACAAAACATGCGAACAAAATTTTCATAAATGTCAATAAAAGTTTCAAGAAAATTTTGGAGTCCTAAATTCTCAAAGGTTGATGCATACTCCAAAAAGATAGTAAAATTGATCAATTTTTTGAAGCAAATTTCCCGGTATCGAAAGTGGTTGAACCAAGACTCCAAAATTTCCAAAGATGGAAATAAACTGGTGTGAAGTCCTCTTCATCGTCAGGATGAGCAAGATTAAATACATTGATGGGTTCATGCTTCGAAATGGAGGATGAAGTCACAGAGTCTTTTCTTTCTCTTGAAGAGTTTGGGAGCCATGGAAATTAAAATAGAGAAAATGAGTATATATATATATATACCTCAAAGAGACAATGGAAAAGAGTAGAGAACACCTACTTTGAGCCGCTAGAACAGAGAAGATGAAGTTTGAAGCTTTGGAAGGGGGTATCGAAAAGCTAGTGTTAGATTTTGGAGTGCTCGGGTCGGCTAGAATATGAGAGAAGAAGTTTGAAAAGAATTAGGGGCAGCTGAAATGCTGTCTTTATAAAAGACCGCAAACGAGTTCGGTCCGAACTCGGTCAGAACTCGGACCAAGTTCTGTTCGAGTTTGGTCCACTTGAATTTCCATTCATTTTGTGTGTAATGAATGATAAACATACTTTAAAACTTTAAAACATTCAATTTAATAAAAATCCATTACTTTGGGTTAGTTGTAGGGGATGAATTCAGCTAGTGGTAGTCTGAAGATACTTGGTACCGTGTCGCTTAGGCTTTTACGTCTGGTTGACAGAAGCCCTTTCGACTTGTACCCAAAATAATTTTAATTTATAAATCTCAAATATTAATTTTTAAGTAATTTTATTAATCATAACACATTATGAATCCAAAAAAATCAAGTATGCCTAACTTGCGACACAAATAATTGAAACGGTCTTCAGCTAGCGGTTTTGTGAGACTATCTGCTAATTGATAATATGTTTCAATTAACTCTAAGCAAATATCTCGTGTTATTGGTGATCACGTTAAAATGATGATGTATCTCTATGTACTTTGTGTATGAGTGACAAATATGGTTCTTAGTCAAATTAATCGTACTAGTATTGTCAAAGTAAATAGAAATCATCGTATAGTACAGATTGTAGTTTTTTAGGGTTTGCTTCATCCATAAAATATGTGCACATAACGTCCTGCGGCAATATACTCAGCCTCAGTTATTGATAAAGCTGCAGACTTTTCTTCTTGCTAAACTAGGAGACTAAAGCTTTTCTATGAGATGATACATACCGCTAATACTTTTACAGTCTACTTTGCATCCAGCAAAATCAGCATCTGAATAACCGATTAGGTCAAAATATATGGTTTGGGATACCACAAGTTGACTGTAGAAGTTTCCTTAAGGATCGAAAGATATGCATAATGGCGCATATATGTGATTCCTTAGGATTAGCTTGATATCATGCACATATGCAAACACTAAACATAATATCAGGGCGACTATGTATAATAAACTACCAATCATATCTCAATACTTACAATGGTCAACTGGTTTGCCATTTTCATCAATGTCAAGCCGTGTTGATGTAGCCATTGGTCTGTCGATGCCTTACATTTTCGAAGTCATCTTCTTTATTAAATCTTCCGTGTACTTGGCTTGGTTGATGAATGTTCCCTGCGAGTTTTGTTTGATTTGAAGCCATAGAAAGTAGTTAAGCTCTGCATCATACTCATCTCAAACTCATTCAGCATACACTTAGCAAAATCTTGACAAAGTTTTTGGTTAGTAGAACCAAGAATAATATCATCTACGTAAATTTGCACAAGCAAAATATTATCATCTGAAGACGATAAATAAAGTTGTATCAATTCATCCTTTTAAAAAACCATTTTCAAGTAGAAAGGCACTTAGGCGTTCATACCAAGCATGCTATGCTTTTTTAGTCCATATAGTGCTTTCCTTGTTTGAAGACGTGATCAAGAAAACCTTAAAACCAGGGGATTGTTTCATAAAAACTTCTTCTTTTAAAAATTTGTTTAAAAATGCACTTTCACGTCCATTTAAAAAGTTTGAAATTATAAAAATATGCAAATGCACAAAACATGAAAATGGCTTCTAGTCTAACAACAAGAGCATGTGCGTCATAATTAATCCCTTCTTCTTGATTATAACCTTATGCTACTAAATGTGCTTTATTGCGTAGAACTTGTCCATCCTCACTCATTTATTTTGGAAAACCCATTTGGGACCAATTATCGATTGGCCAATAGGTTCAGGAACAAGTTTCCAAACTTGGTTTTTCTCAAATTAATTAAGTTCCTCTTACATTGCGTCAATCCAAAACTCATCATTAAAAGCATATGCTACTGTCTTAGGTTCTACTTGAGAAATAAAAGCTATATTTGCTGCTACATTAAAATCTCTAGTAGAAGAACGTGTACTTATGCCTTTGGATACATAACCTACTACGAGTGTCTCTGGATGGTCTAGCATAAATTTTATTTTCTTAGGTAGACTTTCCAGATAGCCTTCGTTGGTATTAGTATCTTCAGGTGTCTTGGATTTGTTCTGCATATCTTCGTCGTTACTGTTGCTAGATCTGTGACTATTGAGCTCATCAAAAGTAACGTTAATCGATTCTTCAATAATTATAGATCTCTTATTGAAAATCTTGTTTCCTTACTCTTGGCAGCATATCCGAGAAATCTCCTTCATCTGCCTTAGAGCCGAACTTACCCAAGTTGTCTTTGGTGTTCAAGATAAATAGCAACATCCAAAAACTAAAATATAAAATTTTTGGAATCCTTCCAAACCACAATTCATAAGAGTTTTTTTAGATAGGTCAAATTAATACCCTATTCAAAATATGACAGGCTGTACTAATAGCTTATGCCCAAAAATATTTAGAAAGATTAGCTGATTCAGCATGACTCTAGCCATCTCGCTTAGAGTACGTTTTGCTTCACAACACCATTTAGTTAAGGAGTTCTAGGACAAAAAAACTTATGGTCATCACAAAACTTTTTTAAATCGGCATTTACGAATTCACCACCATGATCACTTCGAATTTGAGTAATCATGAACCCTTTTTCGTTTTGTACCTTTTTGCAAAATATTTGATATTCAAAAATAATATCACTTTTATTTGATAAAAAGAAAATTATGTATAACGAGAAATCGTCAATTATAACAAAGGCGTAGAGTTTACCACCAAGACTGGTGACTCTACTAGGACCAAATAAATCTATATGTATTAATTGTAAAGGTCTAGAAGTACTTACGACGTTTATGAACTTAAACGAAGACCTATTGTTTTTTTCTTTTCATAGTCAAAATATCACATCTCTCTTGAATGTAATATCTGGGAGCCTTTTTACCAGCTTTTTGGTGCATAGTCGTGAGATAGTGTCCACATTTGTATGTTCTAGCCTCATGGCTATAGCTAGCTTTTATCTTGATTGGCTAGTAGCAGTTTCCTATATTGTTAGTACTTTCTAAAAAGAAAACATAAATGTTGTCTTCCCTAACCTTTTATATACGGGATTACCAGATGACATATTGTATATAGAATATTTGTCTTTTACAAAATTTATACCATAACTATTATCTGCCAAATGACTTATGCTCAATAGGTTTTGCTTCAATTCTGTAACCAAACAGACGTCTTTTATTACTGGATAGGAGGCATACCAACAGTGTTGTTACCAATAATTTACCTCTCAGATAATTGCCAAAGAAAACATATCCTTTTTTTCATCGATAGAGTAGCGAATAAGATACATCACCAGTCATGTGTCGTGGATATCTGCTCTCGAGTATCCACTTGCTTCTAGCATGAGAGGGTTGAGGGCCCACCTACAAAATAAGTAGATGAATCCTTTGGTACCCATTTTTTCAAGGATCCTTTATGATTAATTTAGGAATCCAAGCAAGTATGTTAGTGTTAACAAGCTTTCTAACTCTATAATATTGTGATATACGCCTATGTGTACCACAATATGTGTATGAGTTTTGAAAGGGTGTTATGTTTTGTATTGACATTATTATGTGTCTTTCTTGGAAACCTGTAAGTGAAAGCATGATTATGAGTGCGTGTTGCTTACGTGCTATCTTTGGTTTAGTCTCTGAGAGTATGCTTGGCATTAGGACTAACCTTAGGCGGTGTAACATGAATATCCTGTTTGGCTAACTTGATCTCTAACTTTTTAAAGATCGTACAAGACTCCTAATATTTGGAAGTCATGTCTAAGAGTATTTGCTCAGTGACTAAGTGTATTCTCTTCTCTATGTCATAAAGTTCTTAAACTTTGACATAGTCTCTCTTTTTTTTCAATGGTGAGGATAGCCTTATGATAGTCTACTTTAAGTTTGGCTATCTCTACCGTGTTACTCTACTAGTAGACGTCTCTTTAATATCTTCAATGAGAAAAGATAATCTAACTATTTCAGTTGTGCGCTTAATCTCCTCGTGAGATTGCTTGTAGTTGTCTAACACATTTCTGTGTTCCAAGCAGTTCGCTAAAGGCAGTTTCTAATTCATCGAAAGTAAAATCATTATACGAGGGTTTAAAGATACCTTATCGAAACCATCATATAGACATTTGTAGTGCTGCTGGGTCTGTCCTCCTCCTCTAACTCATTGGCCTCGCTTTCATGTCAGATGCTTGTATTAGCATACTTTTGACCGGTGTAGCTTCTTGCTCGATCTTGATCGGTGCTCTTCTTTGACAGTGGACAGTCCTTCTTTATGTGCCTTGTCTTCTTACATCCGCAACAGATTATCTCTTCTTCGTTGCTCTCTTGGATGTATTTTTTCTTTTGGTTTGATCTCTCAAACTTTAAGAATTTTCTGAAACTTTTGACCAGTAGGGCATGTTCTTCACCATCAGATGATTCTTCGTCAAAGTCATTGCATGAGACTCTTCGGGCTTGTGCTTTGAAGGCAATAGATTTCTTCTTGGGAGTAGCTTCTTCAAATTCTTGTAAGTCTAGCTCATGGGTCATGAGCTTGCCCATTAGTGTCTCCAAAGTCATCGTAGTGAGATCATTTCCTTCTATGATCGTAGTGGCCTTCGGGTTCCAATCTTGGTTAGAGCCTGTAGAATCTTCCTGATCTTTTCGTAATTGTTGTAATCCTTACCAAGAGACTATAAAAGATTAGTAATATCAGAAATAAGTAAATATCCATGTAATTAACTCACCGGGTTTTTCTTAAAAGACTCGTACTCCTGTGTCAGTCTACTAATTTTGGATTCCTTCACTTGGGAAGTTCCTTCGTGAGTTACCTCAAGAAGTCTCCAAATTTTATTAGACGTCGTATAAGTATATACGTAATTGAACTCAATTTTATTAATGCACAATAGTGCATTGATAACTCATATATCTAGACTAGCCTATGTCTTTCATGCTCCGTGTATTTATCGTGTGGCTTGTCTACAACTTCACCATCAATTACTGTTCTAGGCATTTTCTTATAACTGTTTATTACTATTGACCAAAGATCGAAGTCCCATGATTTGAGAAAGAAACTCATTCATATTTTCCATTATGTGTAGTTTGTTCCATCAAATAGTGGGAGTCTATTTGTGATTGTCCTTTACCATTGATATAGATTTAACGGCTGCCATAGATATATATTCTTTAGAGTGGTTATGGATATCTATAACCTAGCTTTAATACAAATTGTAGAACCGTTGAGCATCTCTAAAGGGGATGAATAGAGTATGTGCATGTGCAGCAGAAATAATCATCACTTAAAATATTAAGCAGTTATAAAGACTATGGCAAATAAGAGACAGTAAATAAATACAGTAAAGTAGGAGACAGAGAATCAAACTCAGTGAACATCGTGATTTATACTAGTCCCTTGAGAGGACTACTCCAGTCTCGAGTACTCTTTCTCAATATTAATCTACTATTCATAAGCTAAATGAGAGCTTGTAGTCTCTTGACAATACCGTGCTTGGTGATGAGCGCACAACGGACTCTACAAACTGATTTCGAAGATTAGAACATTTTTTGAATTGCAACCTCTGATACAAATCTTCTGAACCAAAATACTAAATCGAACAGAACTGTACTGGCTAAGAGTGGTATTTAGGCTAGATTGGAAAAGCTTTTGCTAGTTTGAAAATATTCTAGAAGAATAGAGAAGAGAGGGTGAATGAGTGATTTGGAAAGGTGGAAACCTTCTTTTTTATAGTGTTTTTTCCTGACCGAACTCGGGCAGAGTTCGGATGCATGCATCTCGCAAACGAACGTTGGATACAGATTTGGTGGGAACTGATTTTCAAATAATCCAGACCGAACTCGGGCCGAACTGGTCAGAGTTCTGTTGAGTCAAACAGTAAGGAATGGATCAAATTAGCATAGGTTTGGGGCTTTTGGGGATTGTGGATTTGTAGGTTTAAATATGTAGGCTTATTTGGATATGTGGACTGAGAATAACCTAAGCCAATATAGTCCTGATCAACCGCACAATTATTTTCTAGACTCAATAAAATTGTAAATAAAAATAAATGTAAAAGTCTTGATTATGTCTTCAGTGCATTTGTTTTGGATGACGATGCAATGTACTCTGTACTTTGAAGTAGTGGGTAGCAGTAGGACGTAGACGAACTTCTCTTTTGAAACGTATAACCTGTCGCAGTTCGTATATTTGTGTATTGATCAAAGTTGTCGTTGATTATCAAAATCAGGTGTGTCCATTAGCTAATGGTCCAATAAAGTATTACATCTCCTAGTGTGTTGACCTTTAGTAATTCAAAAGCTATTACTTTTTAATTTTAATGTTAATACTAAAATTAACTCTAGTACATACGTATATATATAGAGAGCAAGAAATCAAAGGTAAAAACTTTTACTACTGGTCATTGAATGTTAATGAATCTATTCTACTATATAATGCCAAAATTCCATCTTCACCGTAGAAGTTTACTTTCCAATAGTATCCTGCTGAATATTCATTAGTCTATCTATTATATATATACTGGTGTACAATTAGGAACAAATAGGTAATTTTGTCTCCACAATTACATTTCATGCTCTTAATTAATGATATCCAAAGATACATGCAAATAAAAATTTATGTAGAATGACTCTTTGAATTCCAGCTCATCTCTTAGGGGCCGTTTGGTACGCGAAAAAAAAATTATGCCCGAGGAAATTTGGGATGGAAAAACAATTCCCATGTTTGCTTTGCCCTATTCAAATTTATTCCTAGGAATTAAGAATGCCAGGGTAAATTTTTTACCCGTGAACTATGGGAAACCTATTCCCTATCAAATAGGTGGTTATATTTTTTCACCTGGGAATAAAATCAACCAAAAACTTAACTTATACCATTTTGCCACTGAACTTTTTTAATCCCGATACTTTCTCTCTTCTTCTCACGATTCTTCGTTCTCTCTCTCTCTCTCTCTCACGGATCTCTCTCTCTCTCTCTCTCTCTCTCTCTCTCTCTCTCTCACGCTCTCATCTCGTAAGGTATTGATTTATTTATTCGATTTTATTTTGGTTTTTTGGTAAATTTTTTGTTAATTTTTTAATGATACTGTTTTGGTTGCTTGCTAAATTATATATTGTTTACTGATTATTTAGTTGAGAACTAATATTTGGTTCTTTTTGTGAAGATGGCTAGTTCTAAGCATCATTGGACCATGATTGAGGTTGCTAAACTTGTTGATGTCTCATAGACTTAGCAAGTGATGGAAAGTGGAAGGCTGACAATAGCACTTTCAGGGTTGGATATGGAAAACAATTGCAAGTTTGGTTGCATGAAAAAGCTGCCTGGTTGTCCACTACAAGCTTCACCCCATATTGAATCAAGAGTGAGGCATCTGAAAAAATAATATTGTGCAATTACGGAGATGTTGGGACCCAATGCTAGTGGGTTTGGATGGAATGACGAACTAAAATGTGTAGTGTGTGACAAAGATGTTTTCCAAGATTAGGTGAAGGAAACGCATGTCTTATGCCTTTTTCTTTATATATCATGTGTTTCCTTACACAAAATTACTAGTTTATTGATCCATTACTGGCAATGTGGTATCTATCTATTTCACTTGTTATACTCCATCTTTTCTTGCATGGTTACTCTCTCTCTGCACCATCAGATTGGAGGTGTGTGTGTGAGGGGGGTGTGTGTGTGTGTGTGTGTGTGTGGTGTGTGTTGTGTGAGTGTGTGTGTGTTGCGTTGTTCTTTTCCCCTATTATTAGAAATTTGAGTAGACAGTGATTGGTATGACCTTAATTATTGTGGCTGCATGAAAAGCTTTAGTTGTCATGTTTCACTTCATGTCGAATGGCTTTGTTCAGAAAAAAATGTTGTAGCATCTGTTAAGGAAAAAATGAAGTAATTTACGTGGATTGCTTTTTAAGAGTTTCATGAGTGTTCCAAAATGGTGTAGTTTTTGGTTTGGGTATCTGCTAAGAAAGTAACTGCAGAATTGTATTGCAATTGGTTTTTTACTGTATTTTATTCCATGCAGAAGGAAACTTGAATGTCCAATTTTGTTGCATTTTTTCTGTGCAGCATTCTTAATTGTATATGTGTTCTGTAGTACTTGTTTATTATTGTAGGATTCTATTATTGCCTATCATGATTGGCTTTGGCATCTCAACCTAATAATTGTTCTGCATTACTTGATTTGGTCAATAGTCCTCATGATTATCCTTTGTTATCCTCTGTTCATTAATTGTACTAATTTTGTTCTGCATTACTTGTGATATGAATTGCCATCTGCATCTCGAAGAGCATCATGGTTGTGTTCTAATTTTGTATTTTTGTCTGCATTTGTTTATTTTTCAATTACAAATTCACATTTCTTTTTATATGTTATGATTATATTGCTTGGTGTTTCAGCTTCTTCATGAAATTCATCTTCTCTGAGTATCCTTTTATTGCATATTTATTAATTTCATCATTTTGATTATATGAAATAATTGCTCTATATCCCAACGCTATACAATGATATTTTATGGTTGCATCTTTTTCGCACCTCTGAACATATTGTCTTCTTGATGTTTTACAGAGCCATCCAACTGCGAAGGGTTTGATGAACAAGTCTTTTCCGTAATATGATGGTTTGGGTGCTATATTTGGTAAGGATAGGACAAGGGGTGAAGCAGCTGAGGGACCGACAGATATTGTGTTGAGGCAATATAGGAGGAGGCAACAAATGAGGTACAAGTTCATAGTTTGGATAACATACAGGAAAAATGCAGATGTCGATGAGAATATGAGTCATTCATATGCACCTACTAAGATGTTTCTAGCAGTGGTAGGAGGATGAGGAAAAGGACTAAGACAACCGATAGTAGTACTCTTGAAAGTCTTGTCGACGTAGTAAAGAACATTGGTAAGTTGTGTCATGCACCGAGTCGACAAACCGTTCGTCCTCGGTGTTATTTTGCCAAATCGATCGTCCTCGCTAAGGCGTGATGTCGTACGTCTGAAATTGCACTCGTACAAGGCAAGAACGTTACGTTGATTTTTATATTGAAACGCTAAGTTAAAACTTCACAAATCACATCAAATTGAGATGTAGTATAGGAAGATAGAAATATGCTTTTCATTCATAGCTTCCAACTAAGTGTAAGTCGTAATTACATCGGATGTCGTTGCGGCTACATTGATTGAAAACAAAAGAAACATACTCGACAAGCTGTCTGAACTAACACTTGTCGTTCCATACATTCTCTCCTTTATACATAAGCCTTCGATTGAATTGGCTTCAAAATACTTCAGCATAGGAAGAGCTTCAAAACGCCTCTCCGCACTTCAGCTTCAGTTTAGAGCACCCGCCGCACCTGGGGAATTGGGGGAGGGGATTAGCACACTTGCTAAGTGGACGAGATGAAACCACTCGTCTAAACCGACTCTGATTATTAAGGTAGGCATGCATTAGAGTTGTCTTTCTATTTAGAACTAAGTAAATTCAGTTCATATCGATAGCCATCTTGAAGGAATAAAGCATACAGTAAAACATAGCAATTTATCACACTTCTTACCACGGCCATGCTCGTCCCTGCATAAAAATAGAGATAATACTTACTACCTCCATAAGACAATAGGTGAGCATGCTACTATCTTATATGCATGGTCATTGGTGTTACACACCACGTGGGACTATCTCGACGATATTTTGGCCCGTTCAGTCTAGGTTGCAAGCCTGACTGACGGTCCCGCAATACATCAGTGCCGAAGCACGATTATTCATTCCCCCAGGTCGATTCGATACCGATGCCCCAGATACCAATTCGAGGAAAATCAAACTTGTGAACAAGCTGTCCATGACCTTGCCAATGCGTGAACAGTTTAATATATGTAAACAGATTTGTATAGCGCAGACAGTATTGAACGACATTATCATTTCTTCCAACTCATGCAACGATTCATTTTCTCCAAAGTCGTACTCCCGATTTAGCGTCTCGTAGGCACCAAATTGTCCGAGGCATCATAACCCATGATCGACGTTTAATATTATTTTGCAGCACGTGAAATAGTCTATCTTTTTACTAGAACCTTAAACTTTCTCGTTTATGTGAGAAACTTATATTTTCAGAGTAGATTACTCTAAATCGAGACATTTTTTCTCGAGTTCTTGACTGTAGTGGATTGGCATGTATTTAACTTGGCATCGTCGATTTGAATGAATTCGAGGCAAAGGAATTTTGTTTGCGAACAAAGTAGAAAAAAGGGGCCAATCACCCACCAAGTTCTTTGATCGTACGGACCGTCGAAGCACTTCGTAATATTCAAGCTTTAGTTACGTGAGCTCCTGCAATGGCACCAAGACTTTGTTAGGATTCCTTCTTTATTCCTTCACTTTAAAATTCGTAAATTGTATTCAGAAAACGATGCGAAAGCACTTTCATCAAAACCAAGCGGCAAAAGCTCCAAGAAAACTATACAGCGGTCCGGTCCCGTCGAAGGCACTCTTATATAAAGCTCGCTTGCCGAAACGCAGCCTGCTGCATCTAGGACTTATTCCAACAGAAGACGTTCCATTAGTTGGATCGATTCTCGTAACATCCGTCCAAATCGATTTGATCGATGCCGCAAGGTGCTATCGTTTACCAAGATCAGTGATTGAGTTAGATGGCCATCTAAGTTCCCGACCGATCTAACTCGACGCAAGCATATTATAAAGTCTGTCACCTATCAAAAGCGGGGTGCTACATAATATACCACTAAGAAAAAGTTTCGTCCCAAAACTTAATAACAAGGTTCTGACCTTAAATTAGGCAAACAACGAAGAATACTTCTCCTACATCTCCGCTTCCATTTTCCATATCGAATCTTCAACTGAGTGGTTCCGCCAAAGCACGCGGACCAAGGACATCGACCGATTTCGTAATACCTTCTCCTTACGGTCCAAAATTTGAATAGGCTCCTCCGAGTAAGACAAGTCAGTACGTAGCTCCAAATGATCGAAGCTGACCACGTGACTTGGATCGTGCACGTATTTTCGAAGTTGTGAAACATGGAAAATATTGTGCACATCAGCCATATAAGGAGGTAGTGCGAGCCGATAAGCTACCGTTGCAACTCGTTCGATTATCTCGAAGGGGCCTACAAATCTCTGGCTCAACTTGCCTTTAACGCCGAACTGCATTACACTACGCATGGGCGTAACTTTCAGAAACACATGGTCCCCGACCAGAAACTCTAGCGATCGTTGGCGAAGATCTGCGTAGCTCTTTTGTCGACTTTGCGCGATACAGAGTCTATCTCGGATCAAGCGGACCTTTTCGATGGCCTATTCTACCAGTTCTGGTCCAAGTACTTGTCGCTCTCCGACTTCGTCACAGCATATTGGTGAACGATACTTCCTCCCGTAGAGCGCTTCGTATGGAGCCATCTGAATGCTCGACTGGTAACTGTTGTTATACGCAAACTCCGCAAGCGACAAATACGTATCCCAACTAGTCTTTAAATCGATCGCATACAGACGCAACATATCCTCTAAGATTTGATTTACCCTCTCCGTCTGACCGTCTGTTTGGATTGTTGTCGGTGAATGATTTTTGTGATGATAAGAATAAATTTATTAAGATGGGGGAGCAATCGACATCAACAACAAGTGGCAGGTTGGTCCAAGTATACTTAGCTACTGATTAATTAGTGTCGATGTGAACATAAACCTGACACCAAGTTGTAACTTTAAGGAAAGTGAGTGGTGGCTCAATATTTAGCATCACAAAGAGAGATGCTTGCCCATATGCAAATGAAGAACATCAGTTGTCAGCTATATATACAGACAAGAATTTTGACTTGAGCAACCCCCTTCCCTCTGCTTAGGATAACTTCCAGACTAAGCATAATTTCAATACTGATCGGGATCGCAGATGATCCTCCATAATTGGTCTACAATAGGAGTTAAGAAGCAACCAGCCTCCAGACTAAGCGTTATTCCAATAGAGGTCAGAGTTGACACGGGTGATCCTTTAAGATCGATCTATAATAAGGGTCAAGGAGCAACCAATTCCTCCAGACTAAGCATGATTCTAATAGAGGTCGGGGTTTGTGGGTGATCCTACAAGACCGGTCTACAATAAGGATCAAGAAACAACCAACCTCTAGACTAAGTATGATTCCAATAGAGGTCGGGGTCGCGGTCGCGGGTAATCCTCCAAGATTGATCTATTATGTGTCAAGGAACAACCAAAACTAGTTATGTATAGGACAACCTAACCCCCGGGCCGGCCAGGTGTATATGTGTATATACCACTATAGCAGAGTTAGATAATGTGATAAAAATTTATGGCTAATGTATTATGCTGATTATTTATTTACATATAAAATTGAGTACAACTAAGTCACGAGAAAAGTGAGAACTCGGACAAGGAGATCAAGCAAGCAGTTACTTTGAATCAGAGTTGAACGGATGCGCTCTATATCTTAGCATAGCAGACCGGGAGTGAGAAATTACTCGATAAAGAAAAATGATGGTTACCCAACGAACAAGATGGATCAAATGTCCAACAAAATTATATTAGCTATGGCTTTAAGAATTGATGGAGGAGTTTTTCTCAATTTTCTTGCAGTTTTTTAAACTTGAGTCTGACTATAACTAGTTGTGGCCTTGAAGTTGAACTTGTTTCTCAGAAATTATATATGCACCTTGTCGAAATATATAGGAAACTGTCTCTAGTGTGATAGAGATTTGAAGAGTTAGCACTCTTTAGAAACTACATTTTGAAAATCTAAAATAAAAGAAACACATACCACCATAACCACTCTTAAACCATCATTTTACTACTATATATCTATAAAGCACTCGACAAGAATGACTCCCATTGTTGATTCTAGAGCTAAGGGGGGACGTGTCGCTAACTTTTTTTAACTTCATAATTTTCTCTTATTTCTTCTAAATGTCCTAATTTGGCATTGCATTGTCGGTTCGAAAACCTTAAGCATGTCCTAAGTTTAGTTTTCTCATTGCATTGTAGGTTAGAAAATCTCGAGCATGTCCTAAGTTCAGTTTTCGCTCCATACTTGCAAAAGGCCATGGAGATACTTTCTACTTTCCTAGCTCTCTTTACAGCCAAACATTTATGCCTCTGTTGGTAGGGGAACTAGTTTTATGCATGCTCAGCAGAGGTTGATTCCTGATTCAAATAATATGGCTTCTTAGTCTCAGGTGCAAAGGCATAGACCACAATGTTCGGTTGATTGTGTTGTCAGCAGTGAAATGTTGGATGAACATGAAGAACTTACCGTTGATGAGGGCACAATTAGTATGTCTAATACCTACTCTTAAGGGTGAGTGTGTCCATTATTTGTAGATTATAGTCACCACAAAATGCTGTTACATTGTAGTCAATAACTATATAAATTATAGATATCTCTCTCTGCCTTCGCTGTGCAATATTGAAGTTTGATTTCCCCTCGAGGCTTATCATTCTCTGATTTCCTTGTGCGTAAGCCTGCTCCGGCATAACTTCAAACTTCTAGAGTTGTTATTTTTAGATGTTTAACGATATGCAGGCTATTGGAAATATGAATCATCCCAAATTTTAACATGATATTTCTTTGGTGTGGCTTAATGGAGAAGGTTTTTAGCTATGATAACACAGTCACTAGAGAGCTCAGGTTTAGATTTGTCACAAGCCAGCCGGAGATAAATACTAAATAGCCAAAGGCTGGAGAGATGGTGTTAATGGGATTAAATCCCAGATCTTTTGCAATACTACAAGAGACTTTACTATTAGGCTATCATGGCATCTCTAGATGAATATATAGGGGAAAAAAATTAGGTGCTGGCCTGTGATGCTAATCTTGGATTACTTGGTCGTAAGTTAAATAAAGGGCATATAGTGGCCCTTTAAAATATACATGGCATCACCAATTTTATGTAGGACTATGAAAATAATTTGATGGCTGACTCCTTTATCTTCTTCTTTGACTTCCTTGAAACATGGTCTGTTCTTGGGTTTTCATATGCTCTAACACGAAATCTTCTTACTATTTTAAAACCATATATCTATGACTTGGGGGCTCTAAAATACTCATTTTAGAACCTCCTATAAATGCATAGGTAGGAATATTTGACAGAATACACATTATATAGGTCCTATATGTAAATTATGATAAACAATGTGGATTAGTTAGTTTGGAAGGCTAAGATATAATTTGCCACAATTCTCACAGATCGTATTCGACTAACAACATCCTTCCATTTCTATTTAATATCAATCCTACCTATAAATTTGATTCCAGAAGACCATCCGTAGTCATGAATGAAATTTACCTGAAGAATAGTTAACAATATGATCACCCCTGAATTCCAAAGTGCATGTATAGTGTGAAGGTAAGTTTGGGAAAGCGAGCAAAAAGATCTGCTACGACCGCTTCAAGTGCTAAGGTATGCTTTTATTAGTACGCTTTAGTTTCAGAATATTATTTTAAATCTGAAGGGAATATTAATGTTTTGTTATTGGCAGATACCTAGTGATGATACAAAGAAAAGAAACCCAACCTTCTGAATGAAGTTAATAAATTTTTGCTATTGGCAGATACCTGTCTGCTTATATACATACAGGTACATATTAACAAACTTTATTGGTATCAAACTGAGACATTGCAAACTGTATCAGTATCAGTCGTATCGGTTCGGTAGCGGTAGATACATGCAAATTATGCTATTTACCAAATGCATTGTATAAGTTTTATATGTTACCATAAGAGTTTAAGTCTTCAAAAATTAAGTATTTTTTTATGATTCCTTTTGAAGTCCATGTTCATGCACTGATTCATCACCGTGCTAATGTTACAGTGAGTCCTAAAAATTAATGTGGTAGAGAAGGTTCAGAGACATTATGTAAAACACAAATGTATGGAAAGGTCTATTGCGTAAGTGTTGTCATGACAGTTGTTGAGTTGCCTCTGTCCACTTGAGATTTCAGTTCAGTCTCTGTATTAGCACCTGAGACGAATTCAAACTAGTATATCTTATCATAAATTAATCTATGTGATGGTGGATTAACTGGGTTCGCACTATCACAAATTAATCTATGAGTAGGTTCCATTAGATTAGGTCATGCTAGTGTTCTTCCTGTCATTTGTGTTTATTGTTGTTATATGCCTTTTATGGTTTGAAATCTAGAAACTGGAATTGTTTGCTATTGCATAAGTTGGTTTTAGTCTTGTGTTTCAGTGTCTGTTAGTTTGCAAGTGAATTCCATATATCTAGTTTTGTCTTTCATTGTATTTGCTACATAAATAGTGAAGTGGTAAAGCATTAGAAATTTGAATGATCATATACTAGTTGTCTATTATAACATGTAAAAGCCCTGGGTGGAGTTTTTGACGTGCCTATCTTTATTCATAGCACTTTTACCTGTGACTATATTCATATTTTGTTACTTGGGATGTTTGTCTATTGCAATGTTGAATTTAGCACACTAGTTTCAAGTATATCCTCAAGCAATAAAATCTACTTTGGCATAATCGTTCCAAAATTGACAATGCTTTATTTAGTGTTGCAATTTGAATCATTTTCTTCTTATCAGCTAGATATGGTAAAATCCATCTATTATGTACAACCAGAGATTAGCCAAAGCAATAGACACCATCATGCAATTGGAGGTCTTCTTTTAGTAGACTTGCAATGTAGATAATGCTATGTACACAAATGCAAAAGCTCAGGCACCAATCATAGGGCTATGCCCAAGGATCGATCTGCATGTACCAGTGTGTTGCATTCTTCAATGCCTCAATTAGCGAACAATAATATTGAGATGTCAAAATAACATCTACACAGTGATTTAATAATATTTTTAGTTAATGGTGATATCTTCCTTCTATCATAATGGAAGTGTTTGTATTTCATTTTCTAACAGATTTATTCAATCTAAGCATTTACTATCTATAAACTTCATATGTGAATGATGAATCACTTAACATTGATATGTATCTTTTTATTTCAATTTCCTGGTGTGCGCCATGTTCTAATGACCATTGTGTTCTCTTTAATTGCAGATGACTTGCTATTATATGAGCGGAAGGAAGAATGATATGTTCATGGAAATATATGGTTTTTTATCAGCAATGGTATCTTATTATTCATTTTCCTCTTGTACCCTTAATATTGTTTCCCTTGAAACTTGTAGAGAGATTTTTTTTTCTTTATAAAAATATCGACACTCATTCTAGCGGTTGTCTTGTACTGCTTGGTTGATGCTTAGTAGCATTTGAGCTAGATTAATAGTTTTTGTATTTCTCCCTAGGAGTGAGTGATTTTGTTCAAAGTCATGATATATGACATAAACTTATTTTAGTTTTGGGAGCTGGTTCCTTTATTTACACTTGAGACATATTGTTTAAAGTTTAATTTCTTCTTTAGAAATCTGAACTGTACTCTATCAGTCTACCGGTAGCAAAGTGTATGAATCTAGTTAGTTAAGTGCCACGAATAAAACAACAGGAATAGTTCTGCATAAACTTCTTTGAAAGACTGTATCATCCCGTTAGTATTAAATTCTAAATTCCTGTTAGTATTCAATTTAATTTTTTCTATCTCTCTAAATCTCTAAAGTTGTACTCTTAAGTTGCATGGATACTCCTTCAGGACTGTATCCATGTTTACATTTCCAATTTGGGATTTTATCCCCAACCTATGTGGATGTTAAGGTTGTAGCATCTCCAGCGTTTTGTTTTACTGTAAATAGTGAAATTGTTGTAACAAATGTTACATGACCTTTCTCAAATATTACAACTTCTTGTTAGTTGCAACACCACTTACATCAACAAGTTCATATGCAACAAATTGTGTTCTAAATATGTGAACCAGCACTCAATGCCCTACTATTTCACACCATTAGTCTACTCCATGACCATGTTCAGTATGTTCTACCCCCTTGACTAATCTTGAGATATTACTTTCTTTTCCTACATCTGTTGAGACAACAAAAATGGGCCCATTTGAAGTACCTTCACAGAACAATCAAATTATGTGAACCAGCTTTGGTTTCTGTAGATCCCATAGTGACATCACTTGGAAATTTACCAGAGATTTATTTACAGGCGACTCTTTCTACATATGAATTGAAGTATCTTAAGGCTCTATAACTGATCCTTCAATCGTTTGTTACATTACTGGCCATTCAATTGTTTACTATTTTTATCTTTGTAGTAAATATGTTATTAATTTATCGTTTGTTACATTCCTGGCCATTCAATTGTTTTCTATTTTTATACTATTGATAATGTCTTTTTTTCCCTCGAAACACTCCTAAGTTCAATTTTTTTATAGAATGTTACTATTTAACGATTACCATTACATAATTTAGTACCTCCTGCCAGTATGTTAACTGACGCTGGCACATAAAATTTGTGCTCAATAGGTGGGACTTTAAACTACGCAGATGAAAATGAAACCGGCTGGAAAATTTTCTTGGGTGTCATACAATGATGACTCATTCACAACCTATGGATTAATAGAGCAAGTAAATGTGACAAGAGATACTACGGATTCTCTGTGGTATACAACATAGTGAGTAGATATTTTATTGTCCAGGATTATTTAAATTAAATCGGTCACTCAAAGAAAAGTCACTTATGACTTCCTCCACTTTCAAGTGTCGACATAGGCCAAGAGGAACATTTTTTTAAGAATGGATAGTATCCTGACATTATCGTGTTATCAGTTGGTCATTCTTCGCATGTTTTCATCAACGGACAATTAACAGGTATGTGTATTTTTCAAATAATATGTGGCAACACTTATTTCTTTTTATATATGGGTAATTATTTCCGGTGCATAACACATTTTATTAATGCATGTGGAAAATTGGAGTTTACTCATAACTCCATCGTCTAATGTAAAGAAAGCATCTTGATAAAGACAGAGAATAAGAGGATGGCAATAACTAGGACAGAACAAGTTGTGGACTTGCTAAGTATGTATTGATATGAATGGATCACTAATAAATTCAACTGACAATGGATTCCAGTTGTTTGGTTGATTATAACTCATAGAGTTTTAGGCAATTTTCTATTGATAGATAACTCATAAATTCAACTGCTTGTTTATTAACCAGGAACACTAATGTTTCCCCCCTATATTTGTGTAGGTTGGATGAAGTAAGAGGATTTCTGAAGAGCTTTGGTTGTAGATAGGCTCGAAGGGTTCGAGCTAAATTTTAGATATGCAACATTTTGGATATATGTATGGAAACAATTAAACGCTGACTACACTATTAATGTTTAATTTTGGAGAAATTATGAAGGATTTTGAATGTTCTTGACAGTGAAATTAATGAATTTACTTATGTTCGGAATTCATTCTGTGATTGATTCGTCGAGAAACATTTAAATTTTTGAATACCCGCATTCTGTGTATATATGCAATAGATATCTGTGGCATTCTGTATATCTGAAATGCTATTTTGATGTACTGCAATACTATTCTGATGTGAATTATTTTTTTACACTAATGCATTTTGCAATAGCATTTTGACATGCTATTGGTGCACATATAATAGCGCGAAAGAAACGCTATAAAAACCAATTTGCATCGAAAAGCTATTAACAAACAATAACATACAGGAACGCAATTAAATATCAGCGTTCACGAATGCCATAAATACTTATAGCGTTAACAAACGTTATTAAGAAACTATAGCGTTCGTAAATGCTATGTAAACTCTATGACATTTGTCACTGCTATAACAAGTCATAGCGTTCATGGACGCTATAGTAACTCAATAGCGTTCATGAATGCTATTACTTTACTATAGCGTTCTTAAATGATATAACGCTGGTATAGCGTTCTTAAATGCTATAACCTGTCTATAGCGTCATGGAATAGCGTTCATGAATGCTATAACTTTATAGCGTTCTTGTACATGGGGCAATTATAGCAGGGGCATTTATAGCGGGCATAATACGCTATAATAGGCATTCTACAGCGTTCTGAGCATGCTATCGTATCTCATATCTGTTGTAGTGATTAACACTATATTTACCATGTTAATATTATCTCTGCGTAGATATGCTGGTTCACTGTCTCAACTTATTATCTGTACCTAAAAACCAAGGTGCGCCAAAAGATAATAGGTTCACAAAAATCAAGTTCATGACAAAATTGAACAAACAAAAGTTCTTTATTTATTTATCCGATAAAGTAAAGGACTACATCTTGCATAGAAAAGACAAAAAAAGAGACAACTGTATCTCAAACAAAAAGCATAAAGAATGAAGGAACTAAGAGTCGCAGACAGTTTGTCAATACGACGTTTCACAGCTTCAGCTCTGGTCTCCACAGTTGCTAAGACCCGACGCTCAGCTTCGCGACGCATCGCCGCCTTGGCCTCAGAGGCAATGTCAGTTGTATATTTGTCATCCAATTCCTTCTTTTGACGAAATAAGAAGGCCACATGGCGGGTAAACTTCGTCGCTTCTTCCCTAACCAGGATGTGTTCAGCCTACGCTCGTTCAGAAACCGCCAGAAGTTGACCCGTTGCTCCTGAAGAAGGCGAATTTTGGCATCAACCTCCACCACGTTGATATTCAGCGATTTTTGCAATCTGGCCAGCTCGTCTACAGACGAAGTCAATCTATGCTCTTTGGCCTCAGCGTCGGCCAGCTCTTGTTCCCAGATGGCCATGGTGTCCATGTAGGCTGACTCAACCTCAGCCACCAACTTGCTATGCTTTTCCTCTATAAAAGCAAAAAAAATCATTCCACTGAATGCTCTGAAGCTCAGTAAAGTGATGGTCGAACTCAACAACAGACGCCTTCAAAATCTCAGCCATATGGTCATGTCCCTGGTGAGATCGGATCAACCCGGTGTACAAAATCGCTATTGCCTTCGCAGTCACAAAACTCCCGCCTTGTTCCAGTACAGCAGACACCCCTCTCCTCAACATCTTATACACGGCCTCGACGATGTACTTCACATATTCGTCTGTGTCAGCCAATACTTGAGGCATCATAGGAGGTGTTGTCGGAGTCACTACGTGAGCCGAAAGGGTAGTTAAACTTGCAGAGGTCATATCATCTTGGCCTGACAAATTTGTCGCTAGCTGATTCGTGGAATCTTCAGTCATCATGTCGTCATGATGCAAGACTGGAGCTTCAACATTCGTAGTCTCTATCTGACGGACGACGTCGCCAAAGCCACCAATCGTCGGAGCCAAGTCTCTTGAGGGACCCATCATAGTCCCCCAAGTGGCTTGAACAGAGGGAGACTCTACCACCATAGGGCCCTTGCCCTTATCAAAACCTATCCCAGAGGGCCCACCAAATCAAGGCCCACTGTAACAAGGCCATAAGTAATATTTGCAGCTGGGGCGAGTCCTTCCACTCCACCCCCTGACGGAAGAATGAGGGTGACACCAGGGCACAGAATGGCCGCTTCTATCTCTCTCGATTGAGACAAGAGTAGGACTCGACAAACGAGTCATTTCTCCCTCTTCAACCTTTGTCGCTGGGACAAGAGTGGGGCTTGGTAGTGAATTCATTTCAACTTCCACCCTCCGTGCAGCCAGAAGATCCGAACGCAAAACTGGTTCCTCTATGTCACGATCAGGTGAAGGCTCAGCCGCCAACTCCCCAGCCTGCTCTTCTCCGCCAATCACGAAATATTTCTCAGAATTATTAACATCTTCATCGGAGACGTCATCCGGAGAGGACGAGTACCAATCAACTTCCTTACCTAGAGGACCTTGTGTAGTAACCTCCTTCAGGGCCTCCACAATAGTCTTTGTGGTGCATGCTGTCGGTTCCTTCACTACCTGGGAAGGCTATGCTTCATCTTCCCGAATAATCGACGGAGATGATTCAATCTTCTCAGATGCCACTACATAAATGGTGTCACCTCCAGTATAGTCAAAGGTGGCCGAAAATTCTACCTGAACAGCATCATTTGTGCTCTCTTCTACGGAAGACTGTACAATAGGGAGGATACGCTCTTCAGATGAGCTCATAACCTCTCTCAAAATGATTGTTCGGACCTCGCTTTGAAGACCGAGATTTCTACTTCACCACCCCCTGAAAACAAAGAAGAAGCAAATACACATAAAAAAGAAGATCGAATTGAGCTGATATTAAACATACCGCCACAGAGACGGACTTTGTTGATCCTCCTTGTGGCACCACGATCATCCCTGACTTAGATATCAGCAATTTCTTGGGCTTCTTAGGCTCAACAAGACATGCATCTGTCGAAGCATGCCTCGTCAGTTGACTAGCGGCGGATAAAAGCATTACCGGCGACATGACCGTCCTCCGTACCAGGACTCATCATATTGGGATGATGCATTATCAACCATCCCATCAGATAATGGTATGGCAGCTATGCTCGAGGGAAGTTATCACTTCTTCCCCTTGAGTCAACAACATCCACCACAAATTTCCTTAAACCCCGCATCAGATTGCACACCATCGCGGGGAGTAGAGCCAGAGGACGACCAAAAACTAGCTTTACGGCAGGCAAAATAAGGTTCCTGGTTACCCTCTCTACATAATCGGATCCACCAGAGAAGACATAGTCTCGAAGCCATATCATCAGAGAGGTCGTCAATACCTCCTTTAGTGACATCTTGTGAACACAATGCCAGAAGAAGCTATAGATGCTATCAGTCGCATCTCTGTTCTCATCCTCATGCGAGTTCCATTCACTAAGCTGAGTCATCTCGGCCACAACCTTCGCATGCGTAAGACCCTGAGGGGTAATGAAGTGAACCTTCGAAGGGTCACTTTCGCCTTGCTTAAAGACACAATTCCTCCAAGCAGTCATGTAGGGTTGGGCCTTTTTATTGTCTCTCTGCTGGTTTAGATAGGGATGGCTCACCACTTTTTTTAAAAACCTTCATCATTTTGGGGTCCTTCTCTTCCAAGGCAGAGAGTTCCTCATTAGTCGATAAGTGCTCTTCATATAGTTCAGACCCCCAAGGGAGCTTTGAAACCTCATACATCTCATGAAGCGCTAATCCCAACTCCCCTCCGGACGTATAAAATGTTCCAGTATGAGAATTGTACATCTCAATGAGGGCAAGAAACATGTGCAGGTTTATCTCTATGCCTGCCTGAGTGGCATGGATAGCAGTTGTCAGGTCAATCTTCCTGAGTTCGTTTTTAAACTTTGAAAAAATCCAGAGCGTCAGGTCATCCCACTTCGTCACATGGTGACACCAACCCTCAACCCAAAACTCTCATGTCATGTATGAGATCTTCACCGCCAATATACGATTGACGAAGGTCGAAGCACTAAAAGCGAAGGTATTTAGGGGAACATTACTGTATATGCTCCTGGGACGCAAAGTCCGTAAGTGATAAGAGGTTCCGCCCCGCAAAAAAGTTAAGGTATCCCTCTTATTTGAAGTAATATAAATCCGAATGGTGCCTGCCACTGCCCCTCCCTGAGATGGAGTAAGCTCCCCCTTTATCCTCCTCTTCGAAGCAAGACTGCGAAAGGCCATCAATGGCAACTGACGCTCCACTTGAAGAACCAATCCTCTCTGATCTTCAACACCTTCGCTTCATTGGAGGTCAAGCGATCACCAAACAGAAACTCAGGTTTCAAGAAAACCTCGGTGTCAGACTCAGCAAATTTAAGCTTGCCACTCTCCATTATGCCTTGAAGAAAAAAGTAGTGCTGATCTTGGATCTGCGTCATCCTCTCCGATGGCTGGTCCAGCATAATCGCAGCCTTAGCCAGGTTGACTACTTCATCATTAACCCATCCGGCAGAGAGCAGGGTCTAGAAGGACTTTATTCAACAAGGGTAAAATCATTGACATTGCCATACAATAAAACAAAGTATCAGCAAAAAAAAGGCTCAGTCCTTTAAAACTCATGTACAACTCAGCATCGGCACATGCAAAGCAGCGGTGCATTAAAAGTCTGGGCGCATCATCTGGACAAAAGTCCATGCGCACAAACTCAATCCCACCAAGGCACATACACAAGACCGAAGTCCACGCACGTTGGAAGGATAGCTTCGGCACATCATCACGACTAAAGTCCATGCACGTCAGCGAAAAAATTTTCGGCACATCATCAGAAGTGAAATCCATTCGTATCAACACAAAAAGAAGGAACCTAGGCACATCCTCGGGGTAGAGCTCATACAGCTGCACCCATGTGCTTCAGCAGAGAAGCTTGAAGCATGTAAATAAAGTGACTACAAAAAGCTCCCAAGGCAGCAATTCACATCGATCACCTTCGGCCGCACATCGGCGTGCATCATCTCGACGGCCGGCGACTCTTCGAAATCAACCTCGACAGTCTTCTTGCCTCTCCCTTTGCCTCGGCCAGCACTACCACGGGGAGTCTTAGAGGCCATCTCTCAAGAAAGCTACGGTTTTTTGAAGAAACTCTCAAGGAAGAAGAAGAAGAAGAAGAAGAAGAAGAAGAAGAAGAAGAAGAAGAAGAAGAAGAAGAAGAAAAAGTAGTAGAAAACTCTCTCTTTCACCAGGCACTTATTTATAGACTCTGCCACGTGCATGAACCGATGAGACGTGACATCAGCAACTGACGTTTCGGGTCTCGTGAAATCGACGGCTCCATATCTTCCAAAAGATTATCATTATAACTCGCAAAATAAGGCATTATTGTAAAACTCCTAAATTTTACTATAATTTTTTTAAAATTTTATTTTGGTACTGATTTGCTATTTTGGTATTTGTACGTCGAGTGCGAATACATGTATGCGAAGTATATTTTATATACTAAGGTTTACATTTTATAGATTTATTTATCTAGAAAATAAGTATATATATTTATTTGAAATTATATAAGATAAATGTTTTACCCTTGTCTAAGTATAGAATATAACAATACATATTTTCTCAAACTTTAATTATTTTTTAAACAATTGATTTTTATTTATTTATATAAGTATGAGTAATAATAATATTTTATAAAATACAAATTTATGGATGAATCACATTTTCAAAATTTATTATGTTATTTAATTAAAATAAAAAGGTTTGAAATTATTTCCTATTAATAATTAAATATTTATTCTGATTTTTGTAATTAATTAATTATTATTATTTTTAAAAAGATATTTTGAATTTAATTATGATAATTTAAATGGTGATTTTATTTTATTTATTTATTTTAAATAGTTTAATTTAAATATGTGATTTATCTATATCTAAGTTGGGTTTGAATTTATTAGAACTCAATTGGATTAGATTGAGATTGATTGATTTAAATTTAAGCAGTGAATTATCTAAAGGGGGAATTGAATTTTCCAATCCATATCAATCTAGGAGTCCACCTCCTATATAAGGAGAGACTCCTTTCTCATTTTTCAAAAATTCTATAAAAAATTCCTCTACCTAAAAGTGTCGTGCACCGTGTCCGTGTCCTCTACTCCATCGTGTCTGACGTGACGGCCTCGGATCCGACTCCGGGTGTCTTTCCAGTATTTTCCATCCTTTACATTTACATTATATATGACCCTCTTCGTGTCCGACACACCCGGACACATCTAATTGTCACCATTCCAGTGTCGGACACATCTCGACACCATTCCCAGTACATCTTCGACACCAAGCCCTAAAACCTGACTCTAGACTGCCACCCTCCTCGTCGAAATTCCGTCGTGGCCGCAAAAGCCGACGCCTCCACCTCTCACTGCCCTCCTTCCCGTAAGAACCCACAGTAGCACCCCACCCCGTTGTCGCCTCTTCCACCCAACAACCATCACCGCGGCCAACTCAGGCCAATAACCACCGTCGCCTCTCTCAATCATCACCCACGACCCTCACCAACACTACCCTACTGTCGTTGCAGACCAGAACCCCCTGCTAGCACCCTTCTCCTCCACACAGCCGGTCGCACCCAGCGAACACCTTCACCCACGACGACTCGGCCTCCCCTGGCTCCGGCCACCTCTCGACAAAACCCGCCACCGCCGTCTCCTCCAACTAGCCAACCCCCCAGAACCCCCACCGCTACCAGTTTCCTCCTCTCCGAGCCCACTCGACGCTGGAAGACTCCCTCATCCACCAAAGCCCATCAACACCACCGACGTAACCACCATCACCGCCCCCCAAATAAAACCCTAAACCCCACGACCTACTAACCTCGACGAGCCTCCGTGCCGGACCGCCTCGATGCTAAGCCCTCCGCTCGTGGCCAGGCCGGTGAGCGCCCCGCTCTCGCCATCGCCATCTGCCGTGTTGACGCGACCATCCTCGCCTCCAGGCCGCGAGCCCCATCACCTCCGACGGAGGCCAGCCGAGACCAGCGCCGCCTCTCTCCCTCTCAATCGCCTACCCGCGCTCCTCTCTACAGCGGTGCCGAGCCGCGCTCGGCCCTGCCGAAGCACCGACGAGCGGCAAGGGGACGTCGATCCCGATCCCCCGCTCCCTCCTTCCCTCTCTTCCATTTTCCTTTCCTTCTCACTCTCTCTTTTCTCCTTCCAATAATAGGAGCAGCAACTTACTTCTGTTGCTATTTATTTTTGTGTTTTTTTGTTGTTTTGTTTATTAATTGTTTTCTTTTTTTATCTGTTGTTGTATTATTTTTATTATTTTTATTATTATTATTATTATTATTATTATTATTATTATTATTATTATTATTATTATTATTATTATTAAAGATATTTGTATGTAAAAAAAATATAGGTATGTATTTATGTAGGTACATTAGTAAATTGATTTTTGTTAAAATATATAGATTACTCTGTTTACTGTTATGTTGTTGTCATTATTATTATTACTACTTTATTTTTATTATTTATTATTTTTCTATTATTAATGTTTTGGTTGCTAATGGCAATAGATACATAAAAATTTTGGTTGTTATTTTTAATGTATATAGTAAATATTCCTAAATTATTTTGGTAGCAAAAATATAGCATTGGAATTTCAAATTTAGGATTTGGCTTTTACATATATTATTATAGTATTTTTAGACCATTTTTTTTATATTTTACCCAAAATTTTATTATGAGTGTTAGTCCTAAAATAATTTATTAGGATTTCAAAACATATTATATTCTTCAAAGTATATATCTAAAAATGATATTTTAAATAGTATAAATATTTTACTAAAATAATATAAGTATTTTCTCCTCTAAATCTCATCGACTATTCGTTTCTTGATCATGACAAAACATATTCTCTATCCTCTTCCGAAATTTTGTACTTTCTCCTGTCGACCCTAACTAACCTGACCGTTCGGGACCCGATGGAACAACCCGTGCCATCATTGGAGGCTATTTTGCGTAGTTATAACACCGAAGTCGATTTTGTGCCACATTGATCATCGCAGCACGCCAGGTGACACTACCAAGCAAGTATACCTTGCTATATTTACTGTCATATTATTTATTCTCATCATTTATTTACTTTGTTAGTTTTCTTTGTTATAAACTGTGCGTCCAAGCCATACTTGGGTGCAAGCGACTCTATTAGTCGTTTTTCATTGTTTTACTTTATTTTATGCATGTTGACTTAGTTTTAGCAGACTACCTTCTTGTTGGGGGATATACTTATATCTCCTTGGGCCATGACACTCACACTACATGGTTTTAGACATTTTGCTAGAGGCGCGACTTACGGGTTGGCCATCTCTATTGTCGTGTGACGGATAGATCGTAACTGCTATGATTAAGGTATAGAGACTCGAGCAGTTACAAAACTGGTCGGGTCATGGACATGACTTAGTCAGTATAGGAAATGTTGGTGGAGGACAGTCGCTAGTGCGTATGGGAAGCCAAACAGGTAAACCATAGTTTTCGAAAGGAACTATGGCATGATATATTTGCAGATACCCTCTGACGGTTTGGACGTTGCGGCCGGATACGTATGACCGGATGCCAGTTACGTACTTATAGCCTAAATCCCACCCATGCACATGAAAGTTGTCCTCTAAATTGCACATTAGACGGTTATAATCTCATTTTGCATATTTATGTCTAGGTTAATCTTTTGTATATTATTTTATTATTTTGACAGTTCATATTAGCATGTTCTTCCTGTATCTTGTTACGTCCCTCTGAGGACCTGGTGATTTCTCCAGGTGTGTTTGTGATTTTTGCAGGTGCTCTAGCCAAGGACATAGTTTACAATCTACCTTCGCGATGCTAGCTTTTGGATCGTCTTTCGCTTCGCTCAACTCTTCCATCATTGCTATGTATCTCTCTCTCTCTTTTCGTTGGTAGTGGATTTGTCTCCGCCGAGCGTTTTGTACAAATGTCATTTATAAGTAATTTTATGATATATTGGTATTTGGATGAGATTAGTTTCATGGTTACTACATTTTACAGCTTATGTATACATATGAGGTTTCCGTATATTGGGGTATCCTTCGTATGTATGCAGCTGGCATGATACGTTTCTAGTCCTAAGCATTTGGGACTGGGGCGTTACAATTATCTTCTTGACATTTAATCGAGAAGAGTATGCGCTAACACGCCCATGCGCGGAGCAGCCATGCCCCCAAACTAGGCATGCGCTCAGAGCATCTACTGACCATGCTTCTTGGTTCAAAGTATTCCAAAACTCAGCAGAAAGTTTTAAAAACTTTGATGGGGGTCTTGTAGAAGCATGAAATTTCATGCGCATCTAAAAGTCAGAACCCCTATGCGCCCCAAATCTCCATGCGCCCCAACACATCATACACCAAAGAATTCAAAGACAGAATGTTGGCACATCATTTTAGAAGACAGCAAGTTGAGGAGGCACATGAAGATTGATTTTTCATTCCATATAAAAAGTCTATTACATGTCCAAATAGAAGAAAGCCTAAACTACAGGTAGGCGTATCACTTCGCAGGCGTATCACCTTGACGTCTCAGTGTAGGCGCATCACTCTTCCTTGTCAGAGTGAATCACTACCTCGAGTGCTTAGGCCAATGAAGTATTTATTGAGCAGAACGTCGGTTGGCAATCAATCCAAATTTGGTGGCTTTTCCAGCATAACAGAATTCGGGGCACGACGACCCCGATCTTTGTATGCAACAGGCACCCAATGTCATCTCCTAGAAAATACTGCCGATAAGGGATTCGAACATAAGTTGTTAGGTCCATAGCAAACTCGGCACATCTCAGTCTTCTCAAGGAGTTCATCGTCAAAGCTTCTTCGTACGAAGAGATCTGCAACCCATAGTATAGCGTCTCACCAAGGAGAAGGACCGGTAGAGTTCATCTCTATTTAAGAAGAAAAGTAAAATAAGAAGCAAACTTCTCTTCACGAAACTATTTATAAGCCAGGGCAAATCAAACCCATGTACCAAGTGGCAACTTTCCCGAAGTCAGTACAATGAACTTGCATTAATGGTGATGAATCTACCCCCTTCGAATTCAGTCGAGTCAATGAATCAAATGCCTCAAAAAATTCAATAAAGACTGACCAATGAGGATGTGCCATGCAGCAGATGCGCTCGTCAGCACCATGCGCTCCGTACCGACGTGTCCTATGGAGCACAGACAAATGCGCCCAATGGAGCATAGTTAAATGCGCCCAGTGAGGCACAAAGATGCGCCTACATAAAGCTTGCCACCCATCAAAACATTTAATGCTAGAGTGACTGAAACGATAGCAGCACAGGTCTCAAAGTCAGAAATTGTAGAAGACGAAGAGATGCAATCATCACTCTTTTGTCATTTACTGCTATGCTCCGCCATGTGGCTGACTGATCACCCGTATGCGCCTTCGCAGCCATGTATCCAAGAACTCGCTTGCATTTTTGCAGCCATACGCACAAAACTTTACATACACCTCCGCAGCCATGCGTCCAAAGCTCTGTATGCATCTTGAAAGCTATGCACATATGCTTGTTTTTGGCCCCTAAAAGTCATGGACCAAGTCTTCTCATGCGCCAGATGCTAGGTGCATCCTGACATATTACTCTCCATCAAATCCGAGATCTTTGAGCCATGGATACACGCCATGTGTCATTTGACTCAGTTCTACCTAAGAATGGATGCTAACCACCCAAGATCTCAGCAACAACTGAATCTCCACAACTGCCATGTGTTAGCTCCACCACAGCCCAATAGTGCAGTTCGAACAGATTCAGCTCTGATTTCAGGGCACATCATCTATAAGCCCAACAGAATCAGCCACATGGTGTCCCTACGTTCAAGCTCTCCAGGCACATATTATATATGTGCCCATAAACAGATCATTCTGCTGCCGATAAATAGAAGGATCGTTCATTTATTCACAAGACATGAATGGTACTCTCTAAGCCCCCAGTTCTTGAATACCTCAACCACACCAGCATCCAGAGCACTTGTAAGAGTCCCAATCCTCTTCAAGTCACTGCCGGTTCTAGAGCAACTCAGACTTTCAGAGAATTCGAGATCGTCGTCAGACCGTCAACGGAGTCAAAGAATTACCACTCGCTCTATCGATGTAGTTTCCAGACAAAAATAAAATTGTACTCCTAGGATTACATCTAAATCCTATATTGTACTATGTTTATAATTAAATACAAAATTTATATCAAAACAAACTCCATGTTTTAATGGCAAACAATAGTGCTTTCCCATCATTGGGAATATGGAGCATAAGAGCTAAACCCTCAGCATCAAATCCAATTTCTACGCCACCAACTCTAAAATGAACAGTGTCGTTTATAACTGTGTTATTACAATAGAACATACGTATTGCATTCATATAAATAAGATAGATATATTGTACTAATTCATCAAATCTAAAGTGTTGTGATACCAATAATAGTCTGAAAACAAAGTAAAATTGATAGGACTTCCCGGACAAATTGTTCGTTCGATAAAATCAGCAAACCATTTATTAGAAACATCTAATGAGACAAATATAAATTCATCGAAATTATCACCATCCGACATAGACGGACTAAAGAGGGGGAATGAAACTTCTTCTTGAACATTAGAAGAAGAAGCTTCCCAACTTTTCATTTCTTTTTGGAAGAGAACCACAAAATCACCCTGAATCCAAGTTTCTAGGCTTTGAGAGGCTTAGAGGAAGTAGAATAGAAATTCTAGGGTTAGGGTTTCGGCAGAGGTGTTGTTGTTGTAATGAAGAAGAAGATAGAGAATGTAGGATTTTAATAAGAGTCCAGAACTGTCCATCTTCTTTTCTGGAAACAGCCTACCCGAGTTTAGCCCGAGTTCTTACAGAGCTCGGTCCGAGCTCGGTTCCTAGGTACCCTGAATAGAATTGGACAATTTTTGATACAGTTTTTAACATGTATACAAAGTAGTAATTTGAGAGAAAAATAATTTATATTAATTAACTGAAATACAAAAATGTATCAAATATTTTGGGTTAGCTGTAAGGGTCGGATCCCAACTAGTAGTAGTCCAAAGATACTTGCCACCGTATTGCTTAGACTTTATGCCTTGTTGTCAGAAGGACCCTTTCGGCTTATAACCAAAATACACTTTACGATTTTATGAATTTAGGTCAAATAATATAGAATTATAAAACTTCAACATCCAAAATTTCTAATTCTCATCGTGTAAAGTTAAAGCGATCTTTTGCTAGAGGTTTTATGAAAATGTTAGCTAATTGGTGTTTTGTGTCCACATATTCTAGACAAATGTCACCTTGTAAAACATGGTCTCTAATAAAATGATGTATAATCTTTATATACTTAGTACGATAGTGAGAAATAAGATTCTTTGTGAGATTTATAGAACTAGTGTTATCGCAGAAAATAGGGATGTAGTTGTAGGGTAGCTGATAGTCTTCCAATGTTTGCTTCATCCACAAAATTTGGTCACAACAACGTCTTGCGGCTATATATTCAGCCTCGGTTGTTGATAATGCAACAAAGTTTTGCTTTTTAGAAAACCAGGAGACTAAGAATTTTCCTAGGAAATGATATGTGTCACTGGTACTTTTATGATCGACCTTGCATCCTACAAAATTTGTGTCCGAATAACCTATCAAGTCAAACGAATTGGTTTTTGGATACCATAGACCGGTTGTCGAAGTTCCTTTAAGGTATCGTAGGATACTCTTAACGGCGCTTACATGTGATTCCTTAGGAGAAGCCTGATATCTTGCACATAGGAATACTAAAAATATAATGTCAGGACGACTAACAGTTAAATAAACTAAACTACCAATCATACCTCTGTAGTTATGAACTTTAGTTGGTTTACCACTTTCATCCATATGAAGTTTTATAGACGTTGCCATAGGAGTTCCGATTGGTTTGACGTTGTCCATATCAAACTTCTTCAGCAGGTCTTTTGTATATTTGGCTTGACTGATAAAAATTTCTTGTGAATTTTATTTGATCTGTAGCCCAAGGAAGAAAGTCAATTCTTCCATCATGCTCATTTCAAATTCACTCTTCATACACTCAGCAAACTCGTTACAAATCATCTCATTTGTTGATCCAAAGATAATATCATCTACGTAAATTTGCACTAATAAAATGTTCTTATCAATATAAAAAGAGTAGAATCAACCTTTCTTTTTGAAAAATTGTGTTCAAGTAAGAAAGAACTAAGGTGTTTATACCATGCACGACGTGCTTATTTGAGTCCATAGAGAGCCTTACGAAGCTTGAATACGTGATCTAGTTTTTTAAAATATTCAAAGCCAGGAGGTTATTTAACAAAAACTTCTTCTTTATACAACCGTTTAAAAAAGCACTTTTTACATCCATTTGAAAAGTTTAAAACCATGAAAACTAGCAAAAACACATAACATTCGAATGGATTCTGGTCTAAAAACTGGAGCATATGTCTCATCGTAGTCAATGTCTTTTTCTTGGTTATAGCCTTGAGCTACTATACGTGCTTTGTTATGTGTGACCATACCATTCTCATCTAATTTATTTTCGAAAACTCATTTAGTACCAATGATCGAGTGATCATTAGGTCTGGGAACAAGTTTCCAAACTTGATTCCATTCAAATTGGTTAAGTTGCTCTTGCATTACAGAAATCTAAAATTCATCATCAAAAGCTTCTCCAATATTTTTGGGTTCTATCTTAGAAATGAAAGCTGCATTAGCAATGATATCTCTAGTACTTGAACGAGTACTTGACATTTTGATATATCATATATTACCAGCTCTTCTGGATAGTTTATGAAAAATTGTAATCTCTTTGGCAGACTTTCCAGGTATGTGGTTAGTGTACCTTCGGACCTTTTACTTGAGGAATTCTACAGTCTTCATTATTACTGTCATTTGCACGTTAACTATTCAGTTCTTCAACTACTAGTGATCTTTTGTTGAATACTCTGAATCATTTTCTCTTTGTAGCATATCCGAGAAATATTCTTTCATCAGCTTTCTCATCAAATTTACCTAAACTGTCTTTGGTGTTTAGAATAAAATATTTGCATCCAAACACTTTAAAGTAGCTGATATTAGAAGTTCTATTAAGCCATAATTCATAGAGAGTCTTTTTTGAAATTGGTCTAATAAGAACCCTATTTAATACATGGCATGTTGTATAAACAGCTTATGTCCAAAAATATTTTTGAAGATTGTGCTGGTTAAGCGTAACTCTGGCCATATCGCCAAGAGTTCTATTCTTTCCACAACACCATTCTGTTGAGGAGTTCTGAGGCAAGAGAATTCATGAGATAAACCAATTGAATCACAAAAGGTCTTAAAATCATGATTGTCAAATTATCCACCATGATTACTTCGAATACTAGTAGTCATGAATCCTTTCTCATTTTGAACCTTTTTACAAAAAAAAACTTAGAGAAGGTCTCATTTTTATTTACAAGAAAATAAACCCAAGTATACCTTGAATAGCCATCAACTATTACAAAGGCATATAACTTACCGCCAAGACTGACGACTCTACTTAGTCCAAATAAGTCCATATATAATAATTGAAGAGGCTAGAGGTACTTACAGCATTCATTGATTTGAAAGATAATCTGGATGCCTTGTTCTTCTCAAAATCGGCACAAACTATATCTTTATTGAAAGTAATATCATGTAAGCCTCTTACCAATTTTTTTGTGGACAATCTTGCAATTGTGTCCATGTTCACATGTCCAAGACGCGTGTGCCATATCCAGCTTTCATCTTGAGATATGTATAGACACTTTCTTGTACTGTTAGTATTCTCTGACATATATAAAATATATATGTTGTCCTCTCTTAATCCTTCAAAATAAATTATACCGAAGATTTTATCATAAATAAAACATTTATCTTTAACAAAATTAATTCCATAACTAGGATCAGTCAATTTACTTATACTCAGAAGGTTATGTTTTAATTGTGTTACTAAGCAAACATCTTTGATAATATGAGAAGAAGAAGTACCTATGTCGCCATTACCAATTATATATCCTTTTAAGTTATTCCCAAAGGAGACATAGCCTTCTTTCTTCATCGATAGAGTTACAAACAAAGTAGTATCACCCGTCATGTGTCTGGAGCAACCACTATCGAGAATCCATTTGCTTCTAGTGAGAGGGGGTAGGTCCACCTACAATACAAGTTGAAGATATAACCTTTGGTATCCACTTTCTTGAGGGTCCAAATGTGTTAGTTTTAGGAACCTAAATATATATATGCATGTCTACTAACTTTCTAATTTTGCACAGATGTGACACGTCCTTTCATACCATAGTAGTGACATGTAGCAGATGTGTTTGTGCTAGATGAAGTTTGAAAATCATGTATATGAGTTTTTGAAATAGAGTGATATTTTTTATGAGAAAACTTATACATGTATCCATGATCTCTAAAAGTTCTAGTGGTTTTAGACATGTTGTATTTGTGTTTAGCTATGTGATTTGTGTTCACTTGAGTCATAGGTTTGACAACCTGTTTATCCAGTTTAATCTCTAACTTTCTAGAGATATCACAAGCTTCATCATACTTGGTAGTGAGTGCATCTATTCTCTGAGCAGCAATATTGTACTTCTTCTCATCTAATTCATAGAGATCTTTGAGTTTTATATTTTCTTGATTTGCTTTCTCAAGATCCTCAAGAGTGTCATGCAATCTAAATTTTAAAGAAAAAATCTCATCCGTGTTATTAGAAGAAGTTTTATCTCTAATATCTTCTAGTGTTAGAGATTGTTTAGTATACTCAGAGTGTACTACATTCAGCTCTTTCTTAGCACATTTATACATGTTCATCATCTTCTTTTGATCCTCTAATAAATCATTGAAAGCATCAGATAACTCATCAAATGTAAAATCTTCATATAGTGGATTTGAAATTACCTTTGCGTCTGTAGCCATGAAGCATAGATTTGCAATGTTGCGAGGTCTCTTTTTCTCTTCAAAATTGCTTGCTTCACTTTCATATCAAATACTGGTATTAGCATAATTTTTTGTTGAATTCCTTCTCTTACTTGATTGTTCGTATCTGCTTCCTTTCTTACAGCAGGGCAGTCTTTCTTGATATAACATATCTTTTTTACATTTGTAGCAAATCTGCTTTTCTTCATCTCTGGAATCTTTCTTCTTTTTATTTGATTTTTCATACTTTAGAAATATTCTGAAGTTTCGAGTCATAAGAGCCATTTGATCATTGTCTGAGCTATCATTCTCACTTTCGTCATCGGAAGCCATCTTGTGATGTGCTTTGAATCCGATGGTCTTCTCTTCAGTGTTGGCTCTTTAAATTCCTTTAGGTCCAGCTCATGTGTCATAAGCTTTCCCATAAGCATCTCAAGAGTCATTATTGTGAGATCGTTAGACGTTGCTTTAGGATTCCAGTTCTTGGTCAATCCGAGAAGTACCTTTCGTATCTTTTCATGATTGATGTATTTTTTACCAAGAGAAGATAAGGGATTAACAATATCTAAGAAACGAGTAAACACGTTAGAAATAGTCTCATTAGGCTTCATTCTGAAGGTCTCATATTCTTGTGTAAGTCTTGAGATTTTGAATTCTTTCACCTGTGAAGTTCCTTCATGAGTTATCTTAAGAAGTTTTCAAATCTCGTGAGACATGACACATGTTGATACTCTATTGACTACTGCACAAAATAAAGCATTTATAGCTTTTGCATCAAGGCTTGCTTTTTTTTCAATGATCAGTATACTTGTCATGTGGTTTCTCGACCAGGCTCCCATCTATAACAATTCGATCGAACGGGTTTCTTATAACCATCAATGACAGTTGACCATAAATCAAAATCAAGTGACTCAAGATAAAAATTCATGCGTGTTTTCCAATGCGTGTAGTTTGTGACATTAAATAGAAAAGGCCTATTTATAGACTGGCCTTCACTATATCTAGTGTATAACGATGTCATTTCTCAAGGAGTTTTAGTCCAACTTAGAGAAACCAAGCTCTGATACTAATTTTTGGATCGATGGCACCTCTAGGGGGTGAATAGAGTATAGCAAAAGTAATATTCCCAATTAAAAATAATGCAAGTAAAGGCAAGTAAAGACAGATAATTAGTGCAATAATGTAAAAGAAGTAATTAAGTAGTGAGATAGAAGTAATACGCAAACACCGAGATTTTATCCTAGTTTTTCTCTGAGAAGACTAGTCCAGGCCTGAGTCCTTTTGCTTGATGTTAAATTCACAATTTGAAATAGTAGTTACACCGCATGTTTTACTCCTAAGGACACACCGACTTCTTACAATGTCGTATTTTTATCCGAAGTCCACGAACAAACTTCAACACTAACTGAATAGATTTTATACGCCAAGCTTGTACAACTCGAATACTTTAATCGAAACACACCGGCACTTAAAAGAATGAGAATTGTCTTGGAAATGTGAAGATTGAAAACTTGTAACGTCCCAGTCCCAAAATACGTAGGACTAAGAACGTAGACATACCAGCTGTATTTATACGAAGTACACTCCAATATATGAAAACCTCGCATGAATACATAAGCTATAAAATACAGTAGAACCATAACTAATCTCATCCACACAAAATAAAGGAATAGAAGATCTCATATAATCAATTATGAAATTATTATTTGGTACATGTAGTTGGGCGGAGACAAATCCACTACCAACTAGTAAAGAAAAGTACATGGAAAATGAAATGAGTGGCGAGCGAGGCGAAGACGATCCAAATGCAATCATCCTCGAAGAAATAACAATGATCACGGCTAGAGCTAGAACACCTGCGAAAGACAATAGCACACACCTGGAGAGATAACCAGGTCCTCAGAGGGATGTAACAAGACACATAATATCATGCCATATAAACTGAATAAATATCGCTCAAATAAATAAGTCAATTGAATTTATAACATGGTCCAATACACACCTACTGAACGAGCATACCATTCCCCCAACCAAACAAGGACAGGAGATGGTAAACTAATTCACGGTGACGTATCTTTCCAAGCTAAGAATCCAATATGGTATCCGGACCCCAACAAGGTTTAATACCTTCTCATCGAAGTAGTAAGTCATACCTACAATCAAACAAGGACAAGATGTGACGAACTAATCTGCGACAAGTTATTGTTCCAAGCTACGGTCAGATACAAGTACCGAAACCAAAAGTACTCGTACCTAACGGATAGGGTAGCCTACCGTTCTAAGTGAAATGTAGTTAAGAACAATCCTTCCTACGCATGGGCCCTGGCTGAATAGGATCGGCATAGTCCCCCCTTGGGCACCAGAGGCCCCATCAGTAAGAGCATGACGTTCCGCAGAATCGTTAATGGCCGTCAGTAATCATGGGTCATCAACCCCGTATCTCCAGCGGAGAGTCCGGGTCACAAGGGAAGTGCATCGAAGCCCATACGCTAAGGAATAGTCCTCCCCGCCCATTGCCTACTGTGTTGTATCCACAACACAAACCACTATAACCGCTAAGTCAAACTAGTAAGCAATCTCTATTAGCGGTTATTCCTATCGCACGGCTTGTACGTACTAGTGACCAGCCAATCACGCACTTTCGTGTCCTACATGCGACACACAACTTCGTGTTACAACGTGTCAAGGCCAATGAATGCAACACACAAGGTGGTCCCTTAAATCTAGGTTTAATGTGAGAAAAATAATACATAGCAGGAAATATAAATGAACAGTAAGTTCTAACAGGTTATTCCATGTATCACAGTTTATTTTGCATAAAATAAATAATGCATGAAATATAAGCTAAAATAAATAAACAGCAAATGGCAAGGTATCTTACCTGGTAGTACGCCTGGTGTGCTGCGATGATCAAGGTGGTACGAACTGTGACTTCGGTGTAACAACTATGCAAGGTGACCTCTGATGGTGGCACGGACAGTTCCATTGGGTCCAGAATTGTCAAATTTGCTAGGGTTGACATATGGTAGTATATAATTGGTAAAGGAATAGGAAAGATGGGCTGCGTTATGGACAAGAGAATATTTGATAGAAAATTGGAAAATAATAAATATGCGATTTTGAAAGGTATTTATAATATTTAAAATAAGTTTTTTATGAGTCAAAGTATTTATAGGAAAAATATTTATTAGTCACAATATTAGGGTAGGGTGTAAATTGTCTTTGATCAAAATATATTTCGAAGTTTGTAAAAGTAGGAATTACAGAATTGGCAAAGAAATATGAATGGCGGGATTAGTCAGGGGCGGAAGAAAAGTTAAAAGAAAAAATGGACAAACAATATCTACATAAAATTTTTGAAATACCTATAAGGCTTGAAAACTACATTTTTATTTATTGTTAAAAATATAGGAAAATATCTAAAACCCATGTCGTTTAAAGATAAAACTCTAAATTTGTCAAAATAGTATTCTAGGTAGAACTTTATATTTTTATTAGTCAAAATATTTTTAGGTAAATACAAAATAATTCTTAAAAATTATTTTAAAGCTAAACTCCGTTTGACGAGCTAAAATTTTAGACCAAAATATCTATTTATTTTAAATAAAAATATTTAATGATGTATAAGGGACTTTTAAGCCCAGTTTACAATATACTTATATATATGGGATCCAAGCCTAATACTATAAATAAAATTTTAGAAAATATTATATACGAATATATATTTTGTTCACCATCTATTTTTGGAAACTATTTATATAAGTATTTATAATATATATAAAAATATAGTAAATTAGCAAAACATTTGTTAATAACAATAACAATAATCATAATAATTAATACTAAACCCAACAATATAACTTATGTAACTCCCACTGTTTAGTATTAAATAATAACAATGAAAAAGAAAAAATATTAATACTAAACCCACATTTTTCCCTCATTCACTGTTCTCTAAAGCAAAAACATAAACAAAAGAATTTAAAAAGAGGGGAAGAAAGAGAGAGTTACAGTGTATTACATTTCTCTCTTCCCAAATAATCGAGAGATACTGCTCTCTTCCCAATAATCGAGATCCCAATAACCGAGGGAGAACTAAAATCATAGGGAAGAGAGAGGAGGATGGGAACGGAGAGAGAAACGAGAGAGAGGGGAAAGGGAAGTGGCTCGGCCGGGCTGGATCGGCGCCGGCGGAGTGAGAGAGGGAGGAGAGAGGCGGCGGGAACTTGGCTGGGTTGCCGGATTGTGCGGCGGAGCTCACGGTGGAGGGAAGAAAGTGGCGGAAGGAGTGCGGGAGTTCGGGGGTTGTCGACGTTGAGGCACCGGCCGGAGGAGAGGGAGCGCGGACGGCCGAACGGCCGCGACGCCGAGAGGCGGACCAGAGGGGTCGAGGCCGGCACACGCTCGGCCGAGATGGTCGGGGTTTGGCGGCGAGCGGCTAGGGTTGTGCGCGGGAGATGGTGGGTCGGCGAGGTGGGTTCACGCGGCTCCGGTCGGCGACAAGGGTCTAGGTGCGGCGGATGGGATTCGACTGCTCCGGCGCGAGAGGCCGCGCTCGCAGGGCTTCGGGCAAGGTGGTCGGCCGGCGTGGGACGGTGATGGGCGACACTCGACAGGTGAGTCGAAGCTAGGGTTGTAATTTTTTTGGTTTTGGTTTAGGAAATTTGGGGGTGACAACGACGGACGGTGTCGATGGTTGATTTGGGTTTCTCCGGTGGTGGTCGTCGGTTTCGGCCAGTGGCCCTGGTCGGGGATTTATGGTGGGGTGATGGCTACGGCGGAGGTGGTGTTTTGGTTGGCAGGGTCGAAAACAGGGGGTCGGGGCAATGCCGGGTGGCGCGGCGGATGCTGGTGGAGTTGGGAGTACGTGGTCGGTGGCGGCCGATGGGTGGTGTTGTGTCACTTCCCGTTCCCAGAATACGTATTTATTTAATATTTATCATGTATTATTCTGTATTTAAATTCCTTTAATTTTATGTTAATTAATTTCCTGCAATTTTATTTTTGTATTTTACTTTCTGCTTTTATACTTGCTTTGGGTTCGGCTTGGATTGGTTTAATTATGTTGGTTCATCATGAACTGAAACAAACCCTCACCTACCACTACCCCTTCATTTAAAGCCCATCCCCTTTTCTCCCTCTTCATTTACTTCACCATTACTCTTCTTACTCTTCTTCTTCCTCCATTACTCTTCCACCCACCCATTTGGAGAGGCAAGTACATCTTGCACACCATGAGGGATTTCATGCATCCCCATTTATTTTTAGTCCATGTTGTTCATCTTCTCTTCCTCTACAAGTTTAGGTCTTAAAGTTCTTGATTTTCATGGATGGTTGGGTGTAGATCTAAGTTTTAAGTTTTGGTTTTCATATGAATTTTATGGTTTTGATCTGCCAAACTTTATTGTTTTCGAAAATAAGTGGTTCCATGTTGTAGAGAATTTAATTCTGCTAAAGTTTGGCTTTTGAAAAGTTAGATTCCGATTTATTTTAAGAAAGTTATGGCCAAAACAATTTTGGTCAAACTTCTATGTTCATCTGCAGCATGAACCGCATGTCGTAGTTGAGTCATATAGATGTCGCGGTTGAGCCGTATAAGGCACATGTCACAGTTGAGCCGCATAGATATCGCGGTTGAGCCGCATAAGGCACATATCGCAGTTGAGCCGCATAGATGTCGCGGTTGGGCCGCATGAGGCACATGTCGCAGTTGAACCGTATATGGTGTCGCAGTTGGGCCGCATAAGGCCGCATGTCACAGTTGAGCCGCATATGGTGTCGCGGTTGGGCCGCATAGGCCGCATGTCACAGTAGGCCGCATATGGTGTCGCAGTTGCGCCGCATAGACCGCATGTCGCAGTTGAGCCGCATATGGTGTCGCAGTTGGGCCACATAGGCTGCATATCGCAGTTGAGCCGCATATGGTGTCGCAGTTCGGCCGCATATGCCGTATGAGCCGTATGTCGCAGTTAGTCCGTATGCATGTCGCAGAATAGGCCGCATAATGCCTATTTTGGTTGTTTCTGACTGTTATATGTCCTATATTGACCGAATTGTAGCTAGAATTTCTTCTAACTCCCAACATAAAAGTTGTAGATCTTTTCCTTGGCTTCAAGAATATGTTACCAACTATTTTATGCTAGTTAGAGACTCGACCATGCTTAATACTAGTTTGACTTTCATGCCTTGTCATGAAGTGACCCGACTGTTACTTCGACTAATAATTGATCATGCGTTCCTAGTTGGAACTAAGAGACTGGCTAGTCGTCTTATTAAACTGAATGAATGAGACACGTTCATATTAATTATGAACTATTATAATCGATTGGCCACTTCCGAATATTGACATATAGATACATGCAGGCTACAATTTATTTAATTATTTTACAAAGCAGCATGTGTACTTTATGGTCAAGATATGATTATTCCGTGGTTAGTTTTAATTGTTGTGTTACGCTATGTAAGACCTACAACCTAACCGCACGGGTATCGTTGCAGAGTTGGGCATATCGTACTTTGTACGAAAATACTTATTCTGAATGACCATGATCCACGGTATGGGATTTTACTCAACATAGAGGCTATTAAGTTAAATAAAATAATGATTGCATGGAGAGAATGGATTCCCGAGTTCTTATATGGCAGCCCTCTTTGGGACTATTAAGTGCCCGACAGGCCGGCTGGTTCCTACAGATACTGAAAATCTGCCACACGGGCAGGAAGCGGTATCTGCTTTTATTATTTATTGTATATTGATGACGGGCGTCTCGCTGGAACTCGTCTAATTCATGATTGGCGTAATTGATTGATTGGGTAGACTAGCCTTGCTCGTACATAGTAAGAACTGAGGAATCCTTATTGTATATTTTCAGGGTAACTTGGAACTCACAATAGCAAGCCGTAGAAGTTGAATGGCCATTTTAATTAATTTGTTTGTGTACTGTACCTACTCTGTTACCTAACTGAGATGATCAGAATGTCAGGGCATGATGGGCCAACTTCTGTCCTTGTTTGGTTGGAAGGTTGGTTCGAAGTATCGTGATGTTATGCGAATCCCAGTGGCAAGCAGAGATCTACTTATCATATTCTCTTATTACTGGTTTTAGTTCCTCATATCGTGCTTCCTTGCGGTACTTGCTATTAGAGGTCTAACCTCTCTGGTTTTGCATGGCCAGATTTAGAGCCGGTTCTCGAGTACTCAGCTTACTTCCACCTCCAAGATGGTCAATACTAGAGGGATGATCGCAGGAGGACTCGAGTGGGTTCCTTACTTCCCCGCTCGTTTTGTTACTTACTTTATATTTTGTTGTTTGGCACCGACATGTTAGTCGGATTGTCTTGTACTCACTTTTACAAAATTATAATTAAGTCAGACTGCAGCTGATAACAATTATGTATACTTTGCTATAGCATCTGGCTGTGCTTTGTAAGGCCAGTATCAAAAATATTTTGACTGAGCATTTGGGACGCCTTACTGCTTTATCTTACATGTTCTTTATTTCTGTTTCTTATTTGAATGATTGAGACAATAGATGTGAAGTAGCCATAGTGAGACTTTCATGTAGTATGCACCCTCTCGTCTTTTAGACAGCATTAATCGTATTATACGGTATTCATCTACCCGTAATACGTAGCTGGCTGAGTCATTCCCCCTGTCACGGACTTAGTGTTTTTGCTAGCACTTCGTCCCATGCGGTGCACTGTCTTTCTCCTCAAAGACTCATGCAAGCCTTCCCGTCCCGACTTAGCTAGATCGCTAAGAAAACTAGAATAGTGGAGCAAAGATGGGACTAGTAAGAATCTCTTTATTGACTTGGAGAATGCTTACAATTTTTAGGTGGTGAGGAACAAATGAGAGCCTCCTCCTTTTATAAGTGCTCATAGAGCAATACAAGGAAAGTCCTGGAAGGAATATTCCAAGGATTATTACATTCTACCATAACTGGAATGGCATATTCTAGGTTTATTCCTTAGCAACATAAAAGGAAACTTCAAGGGCCTTCCAGAAGCTTCTTGGGCCTCCTAGAACGATTTTGGGCCTTACGGAGAGATCCACAATCTTCTAGAGCCTTCCGCCATCTTCTAGAATATTCTGGAAGCTTTCCGCATAACCTTAGTCCGCAAAAAGGTTACGCAACTGGGCCTCGGGCGAGATGCAACATTTGGGCCGTTATATTCTTCCCCATCTAAGGCGTTGACGCCCTCGTCAACCATGCTCGTATCTCGGCTTCGAACTGATGCAGCGTATCAGCACGTTCCCAGCTAGACTCGCCGTAAGGCAAGCCCTTCCACTGGATGAGGTACTCCACATACGGGGACACGCCTCGTCGCCGAATGGTCCTCCTGTCCAGCATGGCTTCCACCTCCTTGTCGAAGGAAGTCGTCATGGTCGCCGTCGGTCGCTTCGGAACTCCGCGCTGGGGATCCTCCAAGTCTTCATGGTACGGCTTCAAGCAACTGACATAGAAGACTGGATGAATCTTCAGCTTGGCAGGGAGTTCAAGCTTGTAGGCCACCTTGCCTACTTTCTTGAGCACGGGGAAGGGGCCTTCATACTTCCGGATTAGTCCTTTGTGCACCTTGCGGAACACCTTGAACTGTTGTGGTTGTAGCTTCACCAGCACCATATCCCCCTCCTTGTACTCAACCGGCCTTCGCTTTGCGTCGGCCCACTTCTTCATCTTCCTCGCGACCTTCTCCAGAAATGCCTTGGCAATGTCCGTCTTTGCCTTGAAATCTGAAGTGAACTGGTTGGCCGCAGGACTTCTACTCGAGGACCCCGCACTCAGCGTGTGCGGGGCAACCGGTTGGCGACCCATCACCAACTCGAATGGACTGTTGTGGGACGACTCGCTCCGTTGAAGATTGTAGCAGAACTGAGCGACGTCGAGGTGATGCACCCAATCCCTCTGGTTGGCACTCACAAAGTGCCGTAAGTACTCCTCGAGTAGCGAGTTGACCCGCTCGGTCAGCCCGTCCGTCTGCGGGTGGAAGCTGGTCGAGAAGTGTAAGTCCGTCCCGAGGATTTTGAACACTTCCGTCCAGAACTTTCCCGTGAAGTGGGGGTCTCGGTTGCTGACAATGTTGACCGGGATGCCCCAGAACTTTACCACATGGCTGATGAACAGTCGCGTGGCCTCTTCTGCTGTGCAGTCCGTCGAAGCAACAATGAAGGTCGCGTACTTTGAGAACCGGTCCACCACCACGAGAATGGACCCAAGTGCCCCCACTTTCGGCAGGGCGGAGATGAAGTCCATCAAAATGCTCTCCCACGGCCGACTCGACATGGAAAGAGGCTCCAGCAGGCCCCCGGGCTTCTGATGATCCACCTTGTCCTGTTGGCACACAAGATAAGTACGAACATAGTCCTCCACATCCTCGCGCATGCGAGGCCAGTAGTATGCGGCCTCCAGTAGCGCCAAGGTTCGCTTCTGCCCCGGGTGTCCAGCCCACTTTATGTCATGACACTCCTTGAGCAGCTGTCTCCGCAAGCCACTCCACCTAGGCACGACCACCATGTCGCCCTTGGTGTAGAGAAGTCCGTCTTTTAGCCAGAACCTTCTCGTCTTGCCCTCCTTGGCAAGCTTCACTAGGGCCAGTGTTAGTGGATCCTCCATGATTCCCACTCAAATACGGTCCAGAATGTCCCCCTTGAGCAAGCACACAGATGCGAGCTCGGCCTTCCTGCTAAGCGCATCGGCCACCTGATTTTCTTTGTCGGGTTTGTACTGCAACACCATGTCGAACTCGGCTAGAAAATCTTGCCATCTTGCCTGCTTCGGAGATAGCTTCTTTTGGGACTGGAAGTAGCTCGTAAAAACATTGTCCGTCATGACCACAAACTTGGTGTCGAGGAGGTAGTACCGCCATGTCCTCAAGCTATGCACGACCGCGGTCATCTCCTTCTCCTGCACCGTGTAGCGCCGCTCAGTGTCATTCAGCTTGCGGCTCTCGAACGCGATGGGGTGTCCTTCCTGCACCAACATCCCACCGATGGCGAAGTCGGACGCGTCCGTGTGCACTTCAAACGCCTTGGAGTAGTCCGGTAGAGACAAGACCGGCTCCTCCGTCACAGCCCGCTTCAGTGCCTCGAATGCCTCCTCGCAACGGGGCGTCCAGCTCCACGCCCGATCCTTCCGCAGCAGATCGGTCAGAGGCGCTGCGATGGCAGAATATCCTCGGATGAACCGCCGGTAGTAGTTCGCCAAGCCAAGGAACGATCACAGCTCCGTCGGCTTGGTGGGAGCCTTCCACTCCCGTATGGACTGGACCTTTGCACCGTCCATCCATATCTTGCCACGTCCTATCCAGTACCCCAAGAACGACACCTCTTCTTGTGCGAATGAGCACTTCTCCCGCTTGACGAAGAGTTCGTTCTCCCTTAGCACCTGGAAGACAGTCTTCAAATGCTCGATGTGCTCCTCCATCGTGTTTGAGTACACGATGATGTCGTCGAGGTAGACCACGATGAACCGATCCAGGTAGGGATGAAAGAGTTTGTTCATCAAAGTACAAAAAGTTGCAGGAGCATTTGTTAGACCAAAAGGCATAACCATAAACTCATATGCGCTATACCTCGTCACGCATGTCGTCTTAGCCTCGTCGCCATCCGCGATTCGGACTTGATAATACCCCGAGCGCAGATCAAGTTTGGAGAAGTATCTCGCGCCTCCCAATTGGTCGAACAAGTCCGCCACCAACGGGATAGGATATTTGTTCTTGACGGTTACCTTGTTTAGTGCAAAATAGTTGATGCACAAACGAAGGCTTCCATCCTTCTTCTTCTGGAACAGCACCGGTGCACCATATGGGGCCTTTGACGGTCTGATGAATCCCGCGTCCAGCAGTTCCTTGAGTTGCTTCTTCAACTCGTCCAGCTCGGACGGGGCCATATGATATGGAGCCATGGCGGGCAGCTTCGTGCCCGGCTCCAACTCGATGGCATGGTCTACCTCCCTCCGCGGAGGTAGCCTCTTTGGCAACTCCTTCGGCATGACGTCCCCGAACTCCACAAGGACGTCATCGATCTCAGGAGGAAAATCCCCCTGCACGGGCGCCTCCTCCGTCTTGAGCACAGCAAGGTAAGTCGTCTCTCCGTGTCGCATCCCCTTCTTGAGTTGTAATGCAGAGAGAGCCTTCCCTTTCGTAAGCTCGCCTCGTGCAGTTGTCACCATGCACGGAGAGCTCTCCTCCATGATCCCGACGACTCCCAAATGCGGCATTGGGACCGCCTTTGCCGAAGTGAGGAAGTCCATCCCAAGGATCATATTGAAGTCGTCCAGTGGTGCTGTCGTGAGACTGGTGACACCCGTCCAGTCTCCCACTTGGATCTTCACCCCTTTGGCCACCCCCTGCATGGGGCGCACCTCAGAGTTGACTGCCTTTATCGTGCTTGAGTCTTTTTCCAGCACCAAACCCAAGCGTCGGACCTTCTCGTCCGAGATAAAGTTGTGGGTAGCCCCCGTGTCGACCATCGCCCTGGTGTTGTGGCCGTTGATCTTCACGTCCACGTACATCAGCTCTCGATTCGGGGTCTTGGACACTACCGCCTTGCTCTTCAAAGCATTCAATAGGCACAGGGCACCCATGTGAGCCCCCTTCTTAGGCTCCTGGTCCTCGGCCTCCTCGCCTTGGACCGCGTTCACCCTCTTGCCCTTGTTCGGACAGTCCCGTGCGAGGTGATTTCTACCGCACACATAGCACTCGATCTTCTGCTCCGTCGAAGGCTTTGCTTGCGGCTTGTCCTTCGGCGGCGTGCCTCCCTTTCCGTTGTTCTTCTTTGCTCCCCCATCGAACTTGGTGGTGGTCTTTTCCTTGGGCTTTGGGGCATCGCTCCGTCGATACTCCATCAGCTTCTCGGCTGTCGCAACAGTCGTGTTCAGATCTGACACATCTTGCCTCTGTAATTCTTGTGCCGCCCATGGTTGTAGACCCTCCAGAAATGCGAACAGGCGATCCTCTTCGCCCATACTAGAAATGGTGAACATCAGGCAGGTGAACTCCGCCACATACTCCTTGATCGTCCCGGTGTGCTTGAGTTGACGCAAACTCCGTCTTGCGACATACTCCACATTCTTCGGGTAGAATTGAGACTTGATCTCCTTCTTGAGATCCTCCCAAGTCTCGATCTTGCAGAGACCCTTTTCTATATCAATGCACCTGTGTCGCCACCACAGCGTAGCATCATCAGAAAAATATAGGGACGTTGTGTTTACCTTGTCGGTCTCATCCTCGATGCGGACCGCCTTCAGGTAGCGCTCGACATTCCAGATGAAGTTATCCACCTTCTTCGTATCCCATACGCCAGTGAAGGATTTGAGTTCTAGATACTTCACCCTCTGCGTCGACTCCCTCCTCGGAGTCGGACCACCAGCAATGGCCTCTCGAGGACCTCCGCCTTGGTTTGTATCTCTTTGCGTAGTTCAGCAATCTCCGCCTTCGTGGCCTTTCGTTCCTCCTCGAACTCGGCCTGCATCTCGCGGAGATGCTCTCAGAACTCCGTCATAGCCGTGGTGACATCCGCCTCCAAACCTTGGGCAAATTCCTCGTGAGCCATTTGGTTCTGCTCTATTTGATACTCGACGCCCGTCACGCCTTTCTTCAGCATCTCAACCCGGCCAGCCAACTCGCCAAGAGCCCGTTCCACCGACGGTTCCTTGCTCTTGCCCTTCCTTGAGGTCTTCGTCTTCTCCTTAGGCGATGAGGGTTGTGTGGGTTCCTCGTTGATGATGGCTTCGGTCGAAGACATGATGGCGATCGAACCTGTGCTCTGATACCACTTGTCACGGACTTAGTGTTTTTGCTAGTACTTCGTCCCGTGCGGCGCACTGTCTTTCTCCTCAAAGACTCGTGCAAGCCTTCCCGTCCCGACTTAGCTAGATCGCTAAGAAAACTAGAATAGTGGAGCAAAGATGGGACTAGTAAGAATCTCTTTATTGACTTGGAGAATGCTTACAATTTTTAGGTGGTGAGGAACAAATGAGAGCCTCCCCCTTTTATAAGTGCTCATAGAGCAATACAAGGAAAGTCCTGGAAGGAATATTCCAAGGATTATTACATTCTACCATAACTGGAATGGCATATTCCAGGTTTATTCCTTAGCAACATAAAAGGAAACTTCAAGGGCCTTCCAGAAGCTGCTTAGGCCTCCTAGAACGATCTTGGGCCTTTCGGAGAGATCCACAATCTTCTAGAGCCTTCCGCCATCTTCTAGAATGTTCTGGAAGCTTCCCGCATAACCTTAGTCCGCGAAAAGGTTATGCAACTGGGCCTCGGGCGGGGTGCAACATTTGGGCCGTTACACCCCGCTCTCCAGTATTCTGGTTCTGGGGCGTGACAAGGTTTCAGTGGTAGCCCATGCAGGTCTGGTTTCAGACTTGTGGGGTGTTTTAATTTATAGGATGTCTCAATCACACATGTTTCCCCTTGATCTCATGATTCCTTACTCTCGACTCTAGCTTGACATTCCGGTATCCTTTGACTTCATTGACCTTTCCAGTCCGATCGTTTGATTGTTCTCTTGTCCCTTTTCTTAGGGGCACTTCGTTCGTATCTGTCAGGACTGGACAACAACAACAAGGGCAACACGGATAACCTGACCATGTTGATCAGCAACAGGGCCGGTACTAACTCAATAGACTATCCAAGAAGAAGTAATAGTGGAAGCAGCAGCTGGATCACAGTATCCGGATGTTCCACCACCACCAACAGTTCCACCTACCCTTGTGGAAGTAGACACACCAGCCCTTCTGGAGATCATGAGAGGGATGATGGCTACTCAGCAACATCAGATGTTAGCCCAGCAGCGCATGCACGCTCAGTTACAAGAGCAGAACGTACTACTCAACCAAGGGTTGCAGACGGCAATAGAAAGAGGGGCGAGGCCAGATTCAGGAGCATCAGCCAGGTTTTGCAAGCACAACCCCCACCGTTTCGAAGGCACGGAGGATGCCATCTCAGCAGATGCATGGCTTAAGGATATTAAGGCTATTCTGACAGCAGCTAAGGTGCCGACAGAAGAACGTGTGGATCAAGTGAAGTTGTTACTTCAGGATCTTGTACGTGATTGGTAGGAATCAGAGGAAGTGGGCATCAGACGTCCTATTGCTTGGGACAATTTTGCAGCAAAATTTAAGACGAAGTACTATAGGGTTGTGGCACAATTTGAGCTACAACAGAAGTTTATCAACCTCAAGCAGGCCGGCAAGACGGTAGATGCTTATGCAGCGGAGTTCTGCAGATTGAGTAGGTTTGCCCCGGAGATGGTAGCAACAGAGAGCCAGAGGGCTATGAGGTTCCAGCAAGGATTTCATCTTGAGCTCTTACAATTGATAGAAGGGCACAATTACCAGACTTTCGACGAAGTATTGACGGCAACCCGAAGGCATGAGATCACCATTCAGAGGATCACAGTAAGGACTAGAGGTCAGAAGAGATCCCACAGTCAGATTGAAGGAGAAGGGGGAGCAGCGCCCCGAACAACAGCACCATCCCTTGGCATTCGCATTCACGATGTGGCAATACGAGGGCCAGCACCACCACCTAGGCAGCAGCAGCAGCAACAGAGAAAGAATCAGCAACCCCCAGTGGGCTGTACTTATTATGGGAAGGTAGGACACACTAGAGATGTGTGTCGGACGTTGAATGGGCAATGTTTGATATATGGAAATCCAGATCATCGGGTTACCACCTGTCCTATGAATTCAAGGTCAGGAGGACCAGTGCAACAATTTTCTGCTCTGCCAGCACCAGGGACAGGACAGTATCGAGGACCAGCAGTGGCAGTGAGACCATTGGCCCAGCGTCCATTGATGCCACCGACTCAGATGTTTCGGCAGCAGGGACCGTCGATGCAGCAACACCAGCATAGACCACCCCAGTATCATCAAGGAAGGGGCCAGCAGCAGCACCAGGCTAGGCCGTAGCATGGGAACCAACAAGGAGGTCGAGGGCAGGCATTCACTCTGTCCTTGGAGGAGGCATTAGCATCGGGAGATGTTGTGGCAGGTAACATTCTCGTCGCCTCATATCCCGCAGTAGCATTGTTTGATTTGGGAGCATCACACTCATTTATATCTGCACAATTTGCAACACGGCTAGGATTGGAATTCGAGCCATTGCCAGGGAGGTTAAATATACTCACTAGTAATGGGCTCGTAGGAGTTAATAGAGTTATTCTAGCATGTAGTATTGTAGCTTGCGGGCATTCCTTACCCGCCCGGTTGATAGAATTTTCTGTTAGAAATTTCGACGTTATCTTAGGCATGGACTGGCTGAAAGACAGTCATGCGACAATAGAATATCGTAGAGGGAGTGTATCTTTTGATATTCCAGGCATGAAGAGGTTCACCTTAGTCAGATCAGTGGCAACTCAACAAGAGCAGGGAGTAGTGACGACAATGGAAGAAGTTCAAGTTCCGAAGGTAGTTGAAGAGTTTCTAGACGTATTTCCTGAAGAACTTCCAGGTCTACCACCGATTAGGGATATTGAGTTCAGGATAGAATTGGCGCCTGGAACTAAACCAATATCAGATCGAGTTTACAGAATGGCGGATTCAGAGCAGGCCAAGGTATATCAGCACATAGAGGAACTGAAGGAGAAGAAGTTCATCCACGCTAGCGTATCACCGTGGGCAGTACCAGTGGTACTTGTGGGGAAGAAGGATGGGTCATCCAGATTGTGCATTGACTACAGGAAGCTTAACGCGGCGACAGTAAAGAACAAGTACCCACTACCCAGGATCGACGACTTGTTTGATCAGTTGAGCAAAGCTAGAGTTTTCTCCAAGATAGATCTTCGTTCAGGGTATCATCAAGTGAGGGTTCGGAAGGAGGATATTCCCAAGACAGCATTCAGGTCGAAGTATGGGCATTATAAATTCTTAGTAATGCTGTTTGGTTTGACCAATGCTCCAGTAATATTTATGGATTTGATGAACCGCATCTTTATGCCATACTTAGATTAGTTTGTCGTTGTGCTTCTTGACGACATTTTTGTATATTCTGCCAGTAAAGAGGAGCATGAAGACCACCTCAGGAAAGTGTTACAGGTTCTGAGAGAGAACCAGTTGTATGCCAAGCTCAGCAAGTGTGAGTTCTGGACGAATCATATTTTATTTTTGGGTCACATCATATCAGGAGCTGGAGTAGCAGTGGATCCCAAGAAGGTAGAAGTAGTAGAGAGTTGGCCAGTACCCAAGACCGTAGCTGATGTGCAGAGTTTCTTGGGATTGGCAGGATATTACAGAAGGTTCGTATCAGACTTTGCAAGGCTTTCAGCACCCATGACTCGCTTGACACGGAAGGATGTACCATTCGTCTGGTCGGCAGAATGCCAGGCATCATTTGAGAATCTGAAGCAGAAGTTGATATCAGCACCTATTCTTATATTGCCAGTTGGACCCGGAGGTTTTACTGTATATTGTGATGCGTCAGGTAAAGGACTTGGATGTGTCCTTATACAACATGGGAAGGTGATAGCGTACGCATCTAGGCAACTTCGAGACCACGAGATGAATTATCCAACTCATGACTTGGAGTTGGCAGCAGTAGTATTCGCTTTGAAGCTATGGAGGCATTACTTATATGGTGACCGAGTGGACATGTACACAAACCATAAAAGTCTGAAGTACATCTTTACCCAGAAGGAGCTGAACATGAGGCAGAGAAGATGGTTAGAGTTGATCAAGGATTATGACGTGGAGCTTCAGTATCACCCAGGCAAGGCTAATGTGGTAGCAGACGCTCTTAGCAGGAAAGGCGACGCATTTATGTTGACAACACAGAAGCACATTTTAGAAGACCTTCAGGAGATGGGCATCGATGTTATACTTCCTAGTGATGTAGGAATTCTGGCAAGTCTATAAGTTCAATCCGACTTGGTAGACAGGATCCAGGCAGCTCAGGCACAGGACCCAAGGATTCAGAAGCTTAGGACAGAATGTGAGTCAGGACTCAGAAAGGAGTTGAAAATTCACAAAGATGGTACGCTTAGGTTTGGATCACGCCTATGTGTGCCTAGTGGAGATATCAGACAGAAGGTTATGACAGAAGCTCACAGTTTTTAATATTCTATACACCCTGGAGGGACCAAGATGTACCAAGATATCAAGCAGCACTTCGGGTGGAACGGAATGAAGAGGAAGATAGCTAGATTTGTTTCCCGTTGCTTGGTATGTCAGCAAGTAAAGGCAGAATAGCAGAGGCCAGCTGGATTATTGCAACCGCTTCCTATCCCGAAATGGAAGTGGGAACACATCACAATGGACTTTGTGACCGGTTTACCGAGATCACCAAGTGGTAAAGATGCTATTTGGGTGATAGTGGACCGACTTACAAAGGTAGCACACTTTCTTCCTTTCAGAGTAGGACAATCTACAGAAAGGTTGGCAGAGTTGTATATGCAACAGATAGTCAGGCAGCATGGAGTCCCTGTCAGTATTGTGTCAGATAGAGATACCCGTTTTATATCACATTTCTGGAAGAGCTTACATCATAGTCTGGGTACCAAGTTAAGATTTAGCACGGCTTACCATCCCCATACAGACGGACAATCAGAAAGAACAATTCAGACTTTGGAAGATATGTTGCGAGCTTGCACTCTAGATTTTGGAGGGTCTTGGGAGAGCCACCTGCACTTAGTCGAGTTCTTATACAACAACAGTTATCAAGCCAGTATCCAGATGGCACAATTTGAAGCACTATATGGTAAAAAGTGTAGGTCGCCACTAGCATGGGATGATATCGGGGAGAGGAAGATGCTAGGTCCAGAAATAATTGTCCAGACCGTTGAAGTGATTAAGGGAATTAGAGAGCGACTTCGAGTTGCGCAGGATCGGCATCGTCATTGGGCGGACCAGCATCGTAGGCCGCTAGAGTTTTCTGTTGGGGACCACGTGTTCTTGCGGATCTCACCTACCCGTGGGGTCATTAGGTTCGACGTTCGTGGGAAATTGAGTCCACGGTACGTGGGCCCATTTGTTATCCTTGATAGGATAGGCGATGTTGCTTATCGTTTATCCCTTCCACCTTCGTTACGAGAGGTGCATGATATATTTCATGTATCTCAGTTGCGAAGGTATGTATCGGACCCAAGCCATATCCTTGATCATTCTGAGCTGGTTGTTGGTACCAACCTGTCTTACGAGGAGCAGCCTGTGTCCATTTTGGACCGAAGAGAGAAGATACTCAAGAACCGAATAATTAGCCTTGTCCGGGTTGCTTGGGGTCATCACTCTTTAGGAGAGTCAACGTGGGAACATGAGGATGATATCCGATTACGGTATCCGCACCTTTTTGACTCACAAGGTATATCTTTTTCTGTATACATTGATTGTCTTAACTCCTCATGCTTGTCACCTTACGAGTAGAATTGCTTGGTATCGTAGAATGTTCAACATGGATATATTACTTACTGTTAACATTGTAGAATGGTTGCTTGCTCCAATTGCTTATGCTTAGATTAGTTTAGCTTTGATGTTCCTATCCTGCTTAGATTTGAAATTCCAAGGACAAAATTTTTCTAAGGAGGGTAGAGATGTCACTTCCCGTTCCCAGAATACGTATTTATTTAATATTTATCATGTATTATTCTGTATTTAAATTCCTTTAATTTTATGTTAATTAATTTCCTGCAATTTTATTTTTGTATTTTACTTTCTGCTTTTATACTTGCTTTGGGTTCGGCTTGGATTGGTTTAATTATGTTGGTTCATCATGAACCGAAACAAACCCTCACCTACCATTACCTCTTCATTTAAAGCCAATCCCCTTTTCTCTCTCTTCATTTACTTCACCATTACTCTTCTTACTCTTCTTCTTCCTCCATTACTCTTCCACCCACCCATTTGGAGAGGCAAGTACATCTTGCACACCATGAGGGATTTCATGCATCCCTATTTATTTTTGGTCCATGTTGTTCATCTTCTCTTCCTCTACAAGTTTAGGTCTTAAAGTTCTTGATTTTCATGGATGGTTGGGTGTAGATCTATGTTTTAAGTTTTGGTTTTCATATGAATTTTATGGTTTTGATCTATCAAACTTTGTTGTTTTCGAAAATAAGTGGTTCCATGTTGTAGAGAATTTAATTATGCTAAAGTTTGGCTTTTGAAAAGTTAGATTTCGATTTATTTTGAGAAAGTTATGGCCAAAATAATTTTGGTCAACTTCTATGTTCATCTGCAGCATGAACCGCATAGATGTCGCGGTTGAGCCGCATAAGGCACATGTCGCAGTTGAGCCGCATAGATGTCGCGGTTGAGCCGCATGAGTTACATGTCGCAGTTGAGCCGCATAGATGTCGCGGTTGGGCCGCATGAGGCACATGTCGCAGTTGAGCCGCATATGGTGTCGCAGTTGGGCCGCATAAGGCCGCATGTCGCAGTTGAGCCGCATATGGTGTCGCGGTTGGGCCGCATAGGCCGCATGTCGCAGTAGGCCGCATATGGTGTCGCAGTTGGGCCGCATAGACCGCATGTCGCAGTTGAGCCGCATATGGTGTCGCAGTTGGGCCGCATAGGCCGCATGTCGCAGTTGAGCCGCATATGGTGTCGCAGTTGGGCCGCATATGCCGCATGAGCCGTATGTCGCAGTTAGTCCGCATGTATGTCGCAGAATAGGCCGCATAATGCCTATTTTGGTTGTTTTTGACTGTTATATGTCCTATATTGACCGAATTGTAGCTAGAATTTCTTCTAACTCCCAACATAAAAGTTGTAGATCTCTTCCTTGGCTTCAAGAATATGTTACCAACTATTTTATGCTAGTTATAGACTCGACCATGCTTAATACTAGTTTGACTTTCATGTCTTATCACGAAGTGGCCCCGACTGTTACTTCGACTAATAATTGATCATGCGTTCCTAGTTGGAACTAAGAGACTGGCTAGTCGTCTTATTAAACTGAATGAATGAGACACGTTCATATTAATTATGAACTATTGCAATCGATTGGCCAATCCCGAATATTGACATATAGATACATGCAGGCTACAATTTATTTAATTATTTTACAAAGCAGCATGTGTACTTTATGGTCAAGATATGATTATTCTGTGGTTAGTTTTAATTGTTGTATTACGTTATGTAAGACCTACAACCTAACCGCACGGGTATCGTTGTAGAGTTGGGCATATCGTACTTTGTACGAAAGTACTCATTCTGAATGACCATGATCCACGGTATGGGATTTCACTCAACATAGAGGCTATTAAGTTAAATAAAATAATGACTGCATGGAGAGAATGGATTCCCAAGTTCTTACATGGCAGCCCTCTTTGGGACTATTAAGTGCCCGACAGGCCGGCTGGTTCCCACAGATAGTGCAAATCTGCCACACGGGTAGGGAGCGGTATCTGCTTTTATTATTTATTGTATATTGATGACGGACGTCTCGCTGGGACTCGTCTAATTCATGATTGGCGCAATTGATTGATTGGGTAGACTAGCCTTGCTCGTACATAGTAAGAACTGAGGAATCCTTATTGCATATTTCCAGGGTAACTTGGAACTCACAATAGCAAGCCGTAGAAGTTGAATGGCCGTTTAAATTGATTTGTTTGTGTACTGTACCTACTCTGTTACCTAACTGAGATGATCAGAATATCAGGGCATGACGGGCCAACTTCTGTCCTTATTTGGTTGGGAGGTTGGTTCGAAGTGTCGTGATGTTATGCGAATCCCAGTGGCAAGCAGAGATCTACTTATCATATTCTCTTATTACTGGTTTTAGTTCCTCATATCGTGCTTCCTTACGGTACTTGCTATTAGAGGTCTAACCTCTCTGGTTTTGCATGGCCAGATTTAGAGCCGGTTCCCGAGGACTCAGCTTACTTCCACCTCCAAGATGGTCAATACTAGAGGGATGATCGCAGGAGGACTCGAGTGGGTTCATTACTTCCCCGCTCGTTTGTTACTTACTTTATATTTTGCTGTTTGGCACCGACATGTTAGTCGGATTGTCTTGTACTCACTTTTACATAATTATAATTAAGTCAGACTGCAGCTGATAACAATTGTGTATACTTTGCTACATCATCTGGCTATGCTTTGTAAGGCCAGATATCAAGAATATTTTGACTGAACGTTTGGGACGCCTTACTGCTTTATCTTACATGTTCTCTATTTCTGTTTCTTATTTGAATGATTGAGACAATAGATGTGAAGTAACCATAGTGAGACTTTCATGTAGTATGCACCCCCTCGTCTTTTAGACAGCATTGATCGTATTATACGGTATTCATCTACCCGTAATACGTAGCTGGCTAAGTCATTCTCCCGCTCTCCAGTATTCTGGTTCTGGGGCGTGACATGTTGGGTTTGTCCAGGGAGGAGCCGAAGGGGGCTGCGGCTGAAGGTGGTGACGGGTGGCTGGACGGGACACGTGGAGGACGGAGCAGTAACTAGGTTTAGGATTTGGAATTTGATATATCGTGTCGGGGTTGTCGACACATAGAAATAATTGTATGTGTATAATTAATGGAATAAGATATTGGGTGGACACAGACACGATACACGTAGATTTGTGGAAGAAATTTGTGAAAAAATAATGAATGATGAAAATTGGAGGAGTACCTGCCTATTTATAGGATGTGGGAATTCCCAATTGGATAGGATTAGAAAAGATTTAAAACCCAATTTAGATAATTCAATCTATTTAATTCAAATCCAAATCCAAATCCAAATCAAAATCCAATTTCAAATACAAATCAAATTTAAATCAAATTAATTTTAGTTTAAAAATCGTATAGGATAAATCAAATTCCAAATATCTACTATTTAAATCAATCCAAAAATTTAAATCACGATTTAAATCGTCACAATAATTTCGAAATATATTTTCCAAAAATACTAATAATAATAATTTCAAAAATTACATTATTATTTAAAATAAACAAATAAATAATTACGAAAAATATATGTTTGTACAAATAATATTTACATAGATATACTTTTCTAACTTACCATTTTATAGGAAAATTTTATTTATTATTATAACTATATAAATGAAAGGCTTTTCATAGTAGTCATAAACTTGAAAATAATAGCTAGAAATAATTTTTGTCTATATTACTTTGAAACTATAAAAATAATAAAAATAATATTTTTCAAAAATATGTACGCTCGCACATATTCGCACTCGACGAGCAAGAAAAATAATTTCGTGCGCGACGTACAATACGACTACGCGACGTACAATACAAAAATTTTAAATCGGTACCAAGTTTAATAATAAAATAATAAAAATAGTAGAAATTTAGGGGTTTTACAAAACTCTTTGTGATAGGAAGGCTTAAAATGAATAGAGAAGATATAGATGAGTGAGTAGAATAAAAACATTTTCTCTATTTTTAGGTTTTTTTTAACCAGAGTTCGGACAAAACTCGATTTAGGTAACGTTCAAATTTTTGAACGTTTGGGATCCAAAAAAATAGGAATTCATTCTGACGAGGAGAAATTTTAGGGATACCGAGTTCGAGTACTGGATTTTCATAATGTTCTTGGTTTCAGAATATCTTTTGGGTATTGGTTTAGTTTGGTATGAGTAGATTTTTTTTGAGTTGAGATGTTCATCTAAATGCCAGTGATATCCGACTCACAAAAACTTAGACTCAAGAAAAAAAATACATAATAAAATAAAACTTGTTTGACGAAAATAGTTGCGGTCTTCTGTAGTCTTCGTACTTTATGCATCATATGCGAAGTTTTACGCCAATTATCGAAATCAGGTGAATCATGACTACATGGGCCAATACTTCCATCCTTGATAACAGCTGCAAGCTATGTTCACACTGTGATGAAGCTTGAGCACATTGCGCGGGAAGGGCCATTGCTAAATGGCAAAGTTGGCTGGAGGCTAACTTGAAGAAGATTCAGGCCAAGTATGGAAAAAAAAATGTGACGTCCTGGCATGGGTAAACAAAAATTGAAAAACATGTGCACATCTTTAGTAATTTTTGTGACGGACACATTATCTTCCAAGTGTCCTTTGACACACCTTTAATTATATAATTTGCTGAAATGCAGGACCGGACATCTTTTCGTTTCTCAAATCTCTCTGATGCCTAATATTGCTAACATAAAGACAAATTAAAATTGTAAATGTCACTTTCTTGGTAGTTGCTCAGTCACTCTTACCCAAATGGTATGGATTAATAAAATTATTAGAATCTGGAAATTGCTGAGAAACCCAATTTCGGGGTGGGCTTTTATAAAATGCCCACCCGCTGGATAAGTTTTATGAAATACCCAGAATTAAGTATTTTCACGTTAAATATTCCAAGATTCCCTTTTAGATGCCACCCGTTAGAAACTGCTATTTTTATAATACCGAAACTACCCCTCCGCGCGAATTGGTCATCTATATGTATTTGAATTCAAAAAACTCAGATCTGGATTGCGATTTTCGTCTTCTTCTTCTTCACGGGAAATCTGAATTCCATTGCTCTCATATTCAGCAGAGATCGCAAAGATCGTTCGTAGTTCGGTGTGTTTTTCTTCAGTCGAACTCAGATCATCGCTCGTCATCATCATCACCATCATCATCATCTTCATCGTGGAGACATTTGAACTCAGATCTTCAATTGTGGAGAGAAGATCTTTCTTCTTCTTTTCCATAAGAATTATCATCGCTTTGAAAGAAGAACGAAACTCTTTATTCCTGAAAAAACTAAATTACACGTTTTAACACTGGAAATGACCATTCTCCGTCTTAATTAGGACGGAGAATGGCATTCTCCGTCTTAATTAGGACGGAGAATGCCATTCTCCGTTTTATTTAAGACGGAGAATGCCATTCTCCGTCCTAATTAAGACGGAGAATGGTCATTCTCCGTTTCCGTCTTAATTAGGACCGAGAATGTCATTCTCCGTCTTAATTAGGACGGAGAATGGCATTCTCCGTTTTATTTAAGACGGATAATGGCATTCTCCGTCCTAATTAACACGGAGAATGGCATTCTCCGTGTTTCTAACACGGAGAATGGTCATTCTCCTGCGTTTTAACACTAGAATGACCATTCTCCGTGCTAAATTAAACGGAGAATGGCATTCTCCGTCCTAATTAAGACGGAGAATGGTCATTCTCCGTTTAATTTAGCACAGAGAATGGTCATTCTCCGTCTTAATTAGGACGGAGAATGTCATTCTCCGTTTTATTTAACACGGAGAATGACATTCTCCGTTTCATTTAACACGGAGAATGGCATTCTCCGTGTTTCTAACACGGAGAATGGTCATTCTCCTGCGTTTTAACACTGGAATGACCATTCTCCGTGTAAATTAAGACGGAGAATGTCATTCTCCCTAATTAAGACGGAGAATGGTCATTCTCCGTGTAAATTAAGACGGAGAATGCCATTCTCCTACATTTTATGGTTAGCTGAAACTTTGGAGGGCCATAACTTTTGACTGGGAGGTCGAAACGAGGTCCCGTTTGTCGCAAAATGAGCGTATCGTCGAGGAGACTGAAAGTAACAGTTTCATCGTTAGACGGCCTTCCGAAATTTTAGATTCGCAAAAAAATAATGTTTGGACCTCCGTTTTAGCCCTTTTGTCGTTCGTCCCGGTCTTTCCGAAATTTTTCGACGAGTTTTTGAAGATTTTTGAGGAGAAAACCTAGATTCGAAAGTGAGCAGCGTATGGAAGAAGATGGAGTATTAAAACGTTTTTTTAAGAGCAGTTTTGTGGGTGTTTCCAATAAATTAAAAGGAAGGGCAAAAGGGTCATTTGGAACCCGCTTTGGATAAGTTTCTCTAATTCTGGGCACGCGATGAAAGTTTTTTTAGCGGTGGGTTTTACATAAAACTTTTTTAGTTTTTGGGCATTTCATAAATCTTCCCTATTAGAATTAAGATCATGGATCAGTAAAGTTATTATAAGCAAGATAAGCTTAGTCCCAAAAGAAATGAATTGAAATAGGAGACATGTTACTAATCAAGGCATGCTAATAACATAAGTAATTTCCTTGGTCACTATAAATGCCATTTTTAAGTGCTCTTTTATATCTTAATAAGTTAATGTTAACTAATGTTTTATATCTTGGTTGTTGTTGAAAATAGAATCGGACAAACCTGAGTCCAACTCACTTAAATTCGGACAAATTTTTATGTTCAGACTGAGTATGTTAATTTTGGGTCATTCAGGTTAGCCATGAGATAAAAGAAGTAATTTATTTTAAAGAATTTTTTTTCTGACGGCCTGGACTGGTAGAACCCTCTAGCTGGAGAGATTCTCCTTGCTCCAATGTTATCCTTATTTATGTTTAACAATTAAAGGTGCTTATTAAATCTAGAATTAGTAGCTAGCTAATTACCTGTAAGAGAAAAAATAAAAAGAAGATTATTGTTTATTCTTTTTAATAATTAAAAAATTAAGGATCTTTCCAAGTAAATATGGTTTGCACTTCTTAAATAGTAAAAAAAAAATTAAAAAAATTCAAATAGTATAAAATATGTGTAACGTACATACATATATACTATTATTATATATAAACACAGAGAGAGAGAGAGAAAAATCAAATGGTTTTAATTTTTTTTAAATAATGTAAAGAATTTTGACTTTAGGCCTCGTTTGGTTCGCGAAATGGAAGGGATTTTCAATTTCCTTTTTTTTTTTTTTCCTTTAATAATTGGAATCCACATAGCAAACAAATGAGCACATTGTACAAGAAAAGAAGCAAGAAAGAGGGGGAGAGAGGAGAGAGAGATGAGTGTTTCCTTGGGCCTTTCTCCCACACCATCTTCCTCTCTCTCTCAGCCACTTGTTAACATCAAGCCCCCTTCTTCATTCCCCTCTCTCTCTAAGGTTAGGGTTTGTCGAAGAGGTGCGTGAATTCACTCCGATCCCCGAATTTTCTTTCATTTTTGACTGAATTCTTTTGATAGTTGGATCCGAAGTAAATTCGGAGGAATTTCCCCTAAAACCAAGTAAAACTCTTAAATTCTAGTTAGAAAATAGCAATTTTTTCACTTCGATATGCTAGTATTTATTCTAAAGTTGGCAACTTTCCTTCAATTTTTGACATTGGTAATCTTAGGAAAACCTAAAAAAATTCACTTGCATCGGTCCTCTTTGAAGATGGTGTTACAATAATCGGTCGAATCTTCAAGTACTACTTATATGTACATTTGTTGCACGGACACGAATTCGACACGGTGCTGACACTTCGTCATGGGCACGGCATTGATTTTAGTGTGTCGAAGTGTATTTTGGAGTGTCCGTTGTGTCACATGACGCAGATGCATATGCAAGAATAGTTAGTTAATTATATATAGGTAATAATTGCGTGGGTAGCAAGTGTAGCATTCTTTTAAACATAATATTTTTTTTTTTTGGAAAGAGCTACCACTTTATTAATACTCAATGACTATCAATCATCTACATTCACCGAAGGGTGTTTATCTTCTTCTAAGAGCTGGGCTAAGACCCCAGGGATATCAACGAACGTATCATTGCTCCTTTCTTGCACCACATACTTGGCTAACATATGTGCAGCCTTATTACCCGTCCTCTTCACATATAGGAGGACAACTTCCTGGCTACTTGAGTAATCAGTTGTTATCGTGCATTTGGTCAGTAGAGGATTACTAGTAGGAATATGTAACTGTTTATTATGCTTATTTCACATCAGGAGCTGATAAATTACGATTACGACACTCTTTGTTATCCAAACTTTAGCTTTCTATGCTATACAGCATAGGGGGCGGATCCAGGAATTTTATGCAGTGGGTGCTTGAAAGTAGGGAAAAAAATATTAATTGTTGAATGATTTCTCTAATACGGGTGGAGGAAGCTTTGAACCTAGGGCCTCTGGGAGAAAAAACTAACTAGTATACCAAATGGGTCGTTATCGAGTAATAACTTAAGTAGCTGGGGTAAAATTTATTGCATGGTTTAGCAAAATTACGTAGAAAAAAGTCTAATTTTTTTTCCCCCTACAAAATCCAGTGGGTGCTTGAGCTCCCACTTACTTGAATGTGGATCCGCCCCTGATATAGCAGCTAAACCATTGTATAATCTCTGCTGAGAATGTGGTCACTTCTATCTGTTTATCTTTGGTATAAATTTGGAAACTTCTGTTCGATCTTAGAGTTGGCAAAGATAATAAAGTTCCTTTTAACCGTTGCATTCCTTTTGTTGAACTTTTTTTAAGTGTCAGTACAAATTGAAATTGGAGTGTCCATGGGTCATACACTTAAAGAAACTTGAAATTGAAGTGTTTGGACACTGCTGCTTCTCAAAATGATTCTAGTTCATCTCATTTAATGGTGGGAGTTGAAATATATATATATACACACACACCACGTTGTATTGCATGTCTGTTGGGCCCACCGAACTCGAGTGGCTCTTATGGTTATCGAGGAGAGGTATAAGACCCTGGCTGGGTGGCAGAAGATCAGTGGATCGAGCCACGATGGTGTATTATTCCTTCCATTTATTTGGTGGGAGTTGGGAGACAGTGGGCCCAACAGGCATGCAATACAGCGTGCACAAAGTCCCGTGCGTATCGCCAGGCACTATATATATATATATATATATATATATATATATATATACCCGAAACCATTTTTAATTCAAACTTTTTTATTCTATATTATGAATTCAAGCGTCAATTATTTTTCACATTAAATTTTGAAAAGCAGTTTTGGTGCTAATGGACCTCCATATTGCATTTTGGTTTCCTTTTGGATCTCAGCTGACCCATGGTGTCAACCTCTTAGCCTATGATACATTGCATATCTTATAATTCAATATGATAAGGATGACAGAACATATGCAGCTGTAGTATGTATCTATCAGGAGAGAATATCTACTGATATCTAGTGTATCTGCCATTACAATACATTGTGATCCATATGATTTAGTCTATTGATATTTTGTCACTTCTTTTAGATATTAATATCAGTTTATAGGGGACAATAAATTCCTACTTGTAGTATCTATGCAACTATAAATATCTTACTAATATGTTTAATGCTTAGCATGTCCAGCGATATGATATGTCTTTCGTATACAATGCGAAATACTGATATTCTGGCACGCTCTATAGATGCCTATTTTGGGTTTATAAAGGGTGATACACTGTAATCATGTTGGCACTCATATCCATGCTTAAAAGAACAAGTGTTACTGACTTTTGTTTAGAATAAGGTTTCTCAACATGAATATAGGTTTTGTTGTTTCTTGTTGATGAATAAATCGACAAAAACCACCCAGCTGATAAGTTTTTTTTTTATCAAAAGCATGTCTATGGAAAGGGTATTATTTGTTGTTTGTTTTTAAAATTGAAGTTTTTATTTTTATTTTTTTGGCTTTTCAATATTTATTGAAATTTTGAATTGGCTTCTTGGATTTTGTCTACCTCTATAAATTGGTAAGTTTGCATACCCCTATACCTTTCCAAGACCCTACATTATGAGGAACATTGTCATAGTGGAGCATTGTTTTTGAACATTTATTTTTCTACATCATGATGAATAATTGTAATAATTTCGTTTTCCATGTCACATGCTCTTGGAATCGAAAATTGAATCTTTGTATTTGTATGTGACAAATGATATGGAATGCATCCATTTCACTTTTAGCTTAATGTGTCATACTTATGAATGCAACCTCCTTTAGAAAACTGTATCATCTTATCTCTTCGTTTAAATTCTTTAGACTCTATTGGAAATTGGAAGGTGCTCCTTGGTTGCACGAGCTTAAACCACAAATTGTAAGGTAGGTCTACCTACCCGCTTTGGCCATTAAGTTTTATGGCATGACTTATGCACGTAGCTACCTTTGACTAGAAATTTGGTACCAATGTAGGGGTTGATGTTTGGTTGATAGGTGGTCATAAAAACTCTTGTCAATTATTTGACAAAGCTTTCTTATGCTCCATACCCAATCCATTCTGATGGGAAAATGCTTGGATGATTGTGCATGATCATTTTCAAGTGTCAAAAGGCATTATAACTTTATAATGCACTTGAGAGACTTGGTTGGTAAGAATAATGAGAATATGAGACACTTGGTAATTAGATTGATTTAGTACTTACATAGACTTAGTAATAGCAAAAATAAATAAAGGATACTTAATACTAATGATCAGGGCAAGCAAATTGGATATGTAGATTTAGTAAAAATAATTGGAGAGAAATGGTCAATAACAAAATTTTAGATCAAGTTAACAATTTATACTTGGAATAAACTCTATTACCTTCTCATTATGGCCGTCTTTGATATTTATCTATAGTTATGTATTTCTTAACATGTTTACTTTATTGATGTATGTGTAACTAGTTGTTTGAAGAGTTAAGTTGGTAGCTATTGGCATGTGGGACAATATTATCTTATGATATAATACACAATATGATAAGATGCATGATACACTAACATACTAAATTGATATAAAATAGTAAGGTACACGCATATCGATCTCGTAACATAGATTTCAACCATCAACTCTACACATCTTGGCACAACTCTAATACTTGGTTTCTCTCTTTGCTTTATATAAGTTCAAAATTTATGTGGTTCAGATAGCTTTTTCTAAAAGTTCCTTAATCATAAATAGATTGGGGTTTTGACTCCACATAGCAGAAGTGCCAGCCCCACTGATTGAACTTGCCTGTGTAGGAGTTTGCAGGGCCAGTCAAGCTGTTGACTTGTTTCCACCTCTTTCCCCGGAAATTGTTGTCCGTGATGCTCGTCTGGAGGACTGTTGGGAAGTGGCAGACACTCACTGTAGCTCTTTCTTTCCAGATTATACTTTTCCAGTAGATGTGGCACTGAGGATTGATCGATTTGTGGCATTGCTTTCTGGGTTCTCAGTACCTCCAGGTTGTATGAGGACATGTCTTGTAGCTGTTACCTGTTGTGCACTAACCAAAAACTTATTTATTGGAAATGAGGACTTCAAGGTTGGTGGCTTTGAAGGGAAATTCAGCTTTAACAAGGGTTCTGTATCTGGAATTCTCACAGTAGATACAATAGCAGATTTCCTTCCTAGGAAAGGACCATTTCGTCAAAGAAGGTAAGTAAAGTATTTCAGTTTTATTCATGTCCACCCATAATCATGCTTGCATGACTATTAGCTGTTATGTTAACTTTACCTTTGAAGAAAGACAAAGGATGATCATAGCGACTTTAAATGTGTCTATTAATGATTTTAGCTGTCTACTCAAGACCAACTGATGTGGAACAAAATATGAAAATAAATCGATGAAAATCCAAGACTAAATAAAGTTCCTAATAAGGCTCAAGTTGAATTAATTAGAACTTTATAAATTTCGAGATGAGCAATAATATTGGCTTAAACCTTGGCTTTGCTTGCAGGATCAATCAAGCATAAGACATAAATTAAATCAGTTGCAAATTTCGTTTCCACAATTCATGGTTGAGTTCCCCAGTTAATAATTAGATTTGACAATGGATAATAGATGCACACAATTCACTTATTATGCGGTGTATCAACTTTGTAAACTCATTAACATAAGCATATCAAATCTTATTGTAAAAATATCCATACCTTGGACATTGGAAGGATCAACGGAACCTGAGGAAGCAATGGACTAGTCATGGAGGTATTTGGAACGCTGAAAGGAGGTTGATTTGTGGCTTGATTGCTGTTGTTGAAGGGAAGTCCTGGCGGTGACTAGTGGGAGGCTGCTGTGAGTCTGAAGGGAGAAGAGGGTGCGGCTGTTAGGCGGTCTGCGACAGGGGTGGACGGGGGTGCTCCAGGGAGGCTGGTGGGTGATGCTGGTCCGGAACATAGAGGATGGGGGTCGGGAATAAGAGAGTAGGAGAGGAAGAGGGACTTGACTATCTCAGCCGCATAGAGAGTAGAGTTTATAAAAAAAATCTTCTCTTTCAAGTCCTCCAAAAAAAGAAACATTCAACCTATATATATAGGCTACATATAATCCTATTCTTCAAAAAGATAACAACAAACTAAACAACTTAACCTATTCTTCAACAAGATAACAACAAACTAAACAAGTCAAATACTAACAAACTGATAACAAACTGGAATTAAAAACAAATCCTTTAACAAACTGATAACAACTCACTCATTCCTCAACTGACCTCGGTCTCCTCATGTGAACCAAATTGGAGCAATGGTCTGAGCTCTTTTCTTGCGCTTGGTGTAGACCCGCCTGGTGGTATCGTCATCATTTTCTGTCGAGCTAGGATCACAACTATTTTCATCTTTTTCTAGCAAGTCTAGATTAATCTTCATCAGCTCGTCACGAGTCCATGTATCCTCTGATGTTGGTCGTCCCTCCCAGTGAACAAGGTATCGTCTAATCCCGCATTCTCTTGTGGAGACGTTTTGATCATCCTGTATGTTAGTAACTTGCTCTGCAGATATATCGGATATAATATCACAAAGTGGGGCTAATAGAGGGATCTCAGTGCCAAGGTCTATAGGTGGCTCATCTAGATCCACAAGTGGATTGCCAGGAATGATAGGTGGACCTTTATATCGAACAAAAAGTTCAATATTAAATGAAGAACTTATACCAAAATCAGGTAGAAGATCAATAACATATGCATTTGAGTTAATCTTATCCATAATTTTGAAAGGCCCTGCGCTGCACGCATGAAGCTTCTTAACGGTTCCAGCAGAAAACTGCTCAGGTTCAATCCGAACCATAACAAAATTATCCACCTCAAATTTATTAGGTTTCTTAGTTAAATTAACATGAGCATTATGATGATCATTACTAGGTTGAATCTTAGCATTGATGTCTATATAAAAGAAGAAAACTTATCTATTGCAGGTAAACCAATCATCAAGGGTTTATAAAAATAGAAAACTTATCTATCACAGGTAAACCAATCAGCAAGGGTGACTACTATTTCATTTAATTTCAAAATTACTAAAAAATAACACAAGAAATACTTAAATTATGCCTAAAATGTATGAAAAATATTCTAAAATTTTAATAATTTGTTAATAATTATTTGTTTCCTAATACAAAAAAAAATCCGATACTCCGATCAGAAACCGCTAATACTACCGAGATGATCCCGATACTCGTAGGAAAGGATACCGATTCTGCGAACCTTGTTTTCTACATATGAATTTGCTATCTACCAACTAGTTTACTTATCAAATTTGATTATCAGTTCAATATTCATTGTTTTATGTTTGTATTATTTTTCTATACTCTTTTGTGTGTAAGAACACATGATAGATACTGTTTGGCTACAGCCTATATAGTCCTTTTTTTGTTTTTTTTCCCCCTTTGGATTCTCTTGCACTATTTTAATGATAATGCAGTGTAATTTGACAATAGACACCAGACTAATGTTTTTCTTATTTGTTTAAGTTGTTTAATAGTTGAAGTGTTGAAGTATCTCATTTACCGGGTTCTCTAATTCCACCGATGCCACTGATAGAGTCCCTATTAAAGCTGGGAAATACATAATACCGGCAATCCTATCTTTGTGAAGTGTGATTATTGTGGAAAAATTAGATGATGTGGGAAAGGTATAGGAGTAGGCAACATTCTCCATTATTAATTTATATTTTAACAATCTGGTTAGGTAGAAAAGCAGTCTGCTTGTAGTCTTGGTCGGTTTGGATTGTCTAGCCACTTTGACAACCTTGCTTTTAATTCCAGATGGTCAATGACCTGCTCTGCTCTCAGCAGTGTGAGTACTAAGAATTTATGGAAGATTAAGAAGGCTTCAAGTTTGGTGAATTAGTCAGAAACAACATTTTAATGGGAAGGAGATGTCATGGATTTGAGATCTGCAGGGAAGGGTGTAATATGAAAAAAAAAAATTCTATTATTCTGAAGGAAAATGGCCCTAAGAAATTAGAATTATTTAAGATGATACCCTGTTGATTTAGGGCATGACAAATGTGTAAGAACTGTGTTGAAGATCTGCCGAGTATATTGCACCATTGTGTTTAAAAAGAATCCTTGGTTTGACTTCTGTTCAGAAATTTGTGCAGAACTGGAGTGGCATATATCTCAAACGTTGCCGTCCGAGAGTCGGAAAGGCGTAAAGGAGTCGGTAAATTGTTGATCGCCAAGGCAGAGGCGAAAGCTCGGAGCTGGGGCTGCCGCTCGGTTGCACTGCATTGTGACGCAAACAACCTTGCTGCGGTAAGACTTTACAAAGGACAAGGGTATAGAATCATCAGGGTGCCAGAGCAAGCAAAATGGCCCCAGCCAAAGACCGCCCCTAACGTCGAGTTCGACCTTATGATGAAACTACTGTCTCCTTCCATAACCTCCCCGGGAAGCGCTTGATCGTTTCTAGTCACATACGAAGGAACCAATAGATATAAATTAAATTACTTGTGTAGAAGATGAAATGTAATCAAAATGTGTTTATCAATCTTGTATATAACTTCAAAGTTTCTCCAGAAGGTGTGCATATATTTGTTTGTATACACAGTGAAATTGCTGTGCAAGAAGCAACATTCTCTAGCACTAGCCCTTTCTACCAGGTTTACTATTAAAATTGCACTAGTTGTTTTATGGTGTGGAATTATGCTTAGATCTCCATCTAGAGCTGCTTATGAAGTGGCTTATGATTCTATTGCTTAATGAATTGAACTGATGCATCTTTCAGTTTTGATTGAGGGATTTGGGAGGATTTCTACGACTAGCAACTATTAGCACCTGGGGTTCATAAGCAACTTTCTACAGTTCAATTTTGGAATCCAAATTTCATAAATTGCATTTTTTTAATCTCCTTTCATCAATTTTAAACACATCGAAACCGTTTCAAAAGTATTCTTGTACAAAAGTATAAATTAAATACTTTTATTGTTAAATATTTTTTTTTGAAGTGGTCTTGATGTGTCCAAAATTGATGGAAATGTGCTTCAAATGAGCAATTTATAAAATTAGGGTGCCAAAATCTAGCAACAAAAAGTTTAGGTACAAAAAATGTCCAAACATAATAGTTGGGACACAATTAGGATAATATAGCCTATATAAATTGATGACTCAGATGGAGAGAGGCATTTGTACTTCACCAGCAGGCCTAGATGGGGGGACTCGGTTGTGGTAAAGAGGACTGTGAACTAAGGGTGCGTGTTCTGTTCCATTTATTCTATTTCAACATAACCGAAATAGTCAAAATCAAATAAACAAATTTCTAAAAAAAAAAAATTCAAAATCGAAACCGAACAGATAGTCGACGACCAAAAGTTAGAATTGTGGTCAAATTATATTTTAAAATTTTATTTTTATAGATACAATTAGGGAAAATTTATGAAATGTCCAAAAATTTAAAAAGTTTTATGAAAAACCCACCGCAAAAGAAACTTTCATCGCGTGCCCAGCATTATCTTAAAAATATATAAAAGGGGACGGCATGACCCTTTTGCCCTTCTAATTTATTAAGAATATCCACAAACCCAGCAACTCTTCAGAAAAAAGGTTCGATTCCAGAAGAGGGAGAATTACATACAAACCCAGCAACTCTTCAAAAAAACGTTTCGATCGCTCCCTCCTCTTCTATACTCTGTTCGCTTTCGATTTTAGGTCATCTCCTCCAAAAATCTTAGAAATTTCTTACAAGAAAGCGCCAGCGAATCTCCATTCGTAAGTTTCACACAATGTCGCAATCAACATCAATGGATGTAGACCGAGTTAGAAAAGACGGAGAACAAGTAGATGTTGAAAAACAAAAGAAACAAGGGGTGAAAGTTAAGAGGGTTGCTCGTAAACGAAACATTACAAAAGAAAAAGAAGTGCAAGAAGAAGTAGAAGAACAAGAATACGGAGAACAACAAGAACAAGAAGTAGCAGGAGGAGAAGAAGAAGATCAAGAAGAAGGGAAAAAAAAATGTAAAACTTTGAGTCATGTTCATTCTCCGTTTATATTGACGCGGCAAATGAGAATGATCATTCTCCGTCTATAAAATACACGGAGGATGCCCTTTCTGTGTCATTTGAACTAGAAATGGCCATTCTCCGTGTTAAAATACACGGACAATGACGTTCTCCCTTGTATTTTGACCTAGAAATGGTCATTCTCCGTGTATCTAACACAGAGAATGAATATTCTCCGTGTTAAAACACACGGAGAATGACATTTTCTGTGTATTTTGGTATAGAAATAAACATTCTCCGTGTTTTAACACTGAGAATTACATTCTCCGTGTTAAAATACACGGAGAATGACATTTTCTTTGTATTTTGACCTAGAAAAGGCCATTCTCCGTGTATTTTTGACACGGAGAATGTTATTCTCCGTGTTTTTTGACACGGAGAATGACATTCCCCGTGTTAATACATACGGAGAATGGCATTCTCCATGTTAAAACACACGGAGAATCTCATTTTCTGTTTTTTTTTTGACCTGAGAATGAGCATTCTCCGTGTTTCTCACACGGAGAATGTTATTCTCCGTGTCAATATACACGGAGAATGGCATTTTCTTGTATTTTGTCCTGAGAATGAGCATTCTCCGTGTATCTAACATGGAGAATGTTATTCTCCGTGTTAAAATACACGGAGAATGGCGTTCTCCCGTGTATTTTGACCTGGAGATGGCCATTCTCCGTGTATCTAACACGGAGAATGTTATTCTCCTTGTTAAAATACACGGAGAATGGCATTTTTTTCTTGTATTTTGACCTAGAGATGGCCATTCTCCGTGTATCTAACACGGAGAATGACCATTCTCCGTGTTAAAACACACGGAGAATGGCATTTTCTGTGTATTTTGTCCTGAGAAATAGCATTCTCCGTGTTTCTAACACGGAGAATAACATTCTTCGTGTTAAAATACACGGAGAATGGAATTTTCTTGTATTTTGTCCTGAGAATGAGCATTCTCCGTGTTTCCAACACGGAGAATGTTATTCTCTGTGTTAAAATACATGGAGAATGGCGTTCTCCCTTGTATTTTGACCTAGAGATGGCCATTCTCCGTGTTTCTAACACGGAGAATGTTATTCTCCGTGTTAAAATACACGGAGAATGACATTTTTTGTGTATTTTGTACTGAGAATGAACATTCTCCGTGTTTCTAACACGGAGAATGTTATTCTCCGTGTTAAAATACACGGAGAATGACATTCTCCTTGTATTTTGACCTAGAACTGGCCATTCTCCGTGTATTAACACGGAGAATGACCATTCTCCGTATCAAAGTAAACGGAGAATGCTCATTCTCAGTGTAAAAATACACGGAGAATGACATTTTCTGTGTATTTTTTTCTAGAAATGATCATTCTCCGTGTAAAAATACACGGAGAATGGTAAAAGTACACGGAGAATGATATTCTCCGTGTATTTTGACACGGAGAATGATCATTCTCCGTGGTTGAATAGCGGAGAATGGTCATTCTCCTTATTATAATAAAGAAGAATGTTGACGTAAACCTAATTGTTGTTTTTTTTTTAGGAAAAAAAACTGTCAGGAACAAAGAAGAAAGACTTTTCCGTGCAACATTCACCCCAATACTCTCTCTTATGGATGAGGTGAAGGAAAAGTGTGGCCATTTGCCTGAAGCAGTTATTGAAACCTTGAAGAATGTTGGATTCTACAATTTCGTAGATGTATTCTACAGATCCAAGGTGAAAAAGGCAGAACTATCTAAAGTCACACAAGGTCTGGAGAACCTGATGGGGACTTACTTGGAAGAAGATGGCATTGGATACTTCCAATTGAGCAGCAGTGTCAAGGTAGCACCAACTGCTGATGAGATGGCAACCATTTTCGATCTGCCAATGAATGATGACAGTAAAGTTGATGAGAAGTATCTAAAGATCATCACTGAAAAATAGAAGACCCTCCCACCAGCAGACTCATTCAGCATGTGTACAGAACACTTCAAAAGAATGCTGACAAATTCCAAGGGAAAAAATGCAGAAGTCTCAAATGCAGAAGTTAAGAAAAGGATCTTAGAGCTGTTGGGGGACAGAAATGCATGTCCTGATGAGTTGGCCAAGTTAATAGTATTCAACTTGTGCCAAACAGCATTCTTCACCAGAATGGGTGGGTCGAACTTGCCGTACAAGTTCTTCGCTCTGGTGGAGAGCATAGATGTTATAAAAAGTATCTGTTGGCCACGGATTATTTTGGGGTACGTCATGGACAGCATAAAGAGGGCTGTTACAAAAGCTGAAGATGGGGACATTGAGATATCGTACAAGAAGATTGAAGGTTGTACGATATATTTCTTGTATTGGTTTGCAGAGCACAGTCAACTGTTAGAAAGGAAGTGCAAACCAATAAGCGCATACCCGAGATTCTATACATGGGATGGGAATAGAATCTCGATATTCCTCAAAAATGAATATCAAGGGGCTCAAACGAATTCTGAATTGATATTCAAAGATTTTGTTACATTGACTGTTGAAGAAGTAGAAGACCCAGCAGAGCAGCATAGTATAGAAGGTGGAGATAATGCTGTTGATGAAGAAGAACCACAAGCTGAAGCCCAAGCACCAGCAACAAACACAGCTGAGAATGAAGATATGTTGCGTGTCTTGGAGGAGAAATCTCAGCTTATCGCTGAGAATGAGCAACTCCAAGAAAGAGCCCAAAAACTAGAGGCAGATGTAGCCCAACAACGTGCTGTGGAGCTCGTTACTGATGGCTTGGAGAAGGAGTTAGACTCTATAAGGAACGAGAAATCGCTCCTTATTGCTGATAATGAGAAACTCCGTAGAAGAGTTGAAGAACTGGAGGCAAAGGGGTCGAAACAGGAACTAGACTCCCTGAGAAAGCAGAAATCTGAGCTTACTGCTGATAATGAGAAGCTTCGTCAACGTATTGAGGAGCTACTTCTAAAAGATAAAATATTCTATTTTTTCAAAATTTTAATTTGTAATTATGTGTATCTAACACGGAGAATGTCATTCTCCGTGTCAAAGTACACGGAGAATGACGTTTTCTGTGTGTTTTGACTTAGAAATGATCATTCTCCGTGTTTCTAACACGGATAATGTTATTCTCCGTGTTAAAATACACGAAGAATGTCATTCTCCGTGTTAATACACACTTAGAACGTCATCCTCCGTGTGTTTTGACACGGAGAATGACATTCTCCGCTAGTATTTTAACACGGAGAATGACATTCTCTGTATTTTGACCTAGAAATGGCCATTCTCCGTGTGTTTTTTGACACGGAGAATAAAATTCTCCGTGTCAAAATACACGGAGAAGGTCATTCTCCGTGTCAAAATACACGGAGAATGATCATTCTCCGTGTTAAATACACGGAGAATGTTATTCTCCGTATTTTTTGACACGGAGAATGATCATTCCCCGTGTTAATACACACGGAGAATGGCATTCTCCGTGTTAAAACACACGGAGAATCTCATTTTCTGTTTTTTTTTGACCTGAGAATGAGCATTCTCCGTGTTTCTCACACGGAGAATGTTATTCTCCGTGTCAATATACACGGAGAATGGCATTTTCTTGTATTTTGTCCTGAGAATGAGCATTCTCCGTGTATCTAACACGGAGAATGTTATTCTCCGTGTTAAAATACACGGAGAATGGCGTTCTCCCGTGTATTTTGACCTGGAGATGGCCATTCTCCGTGTATCTAACACGGAGAATGTTATTCTTCGTGTTAAAATACACGGAGAATGGCATTTTTCCTTGTATTTTGACCTAGAGATGGCCATTCTCCGTGTATCTAACACGGAGAATGACCATTCTCCGTTCTAAAACACACGAAGAATGACATTCTCTGTATTTTGACCTAGAAATGGCCATTCTCCGTGTGTTTTTTGACACGGAGAATAACTCAAAATACACGGAGAATGATCATTCTCCGTGTTAAATACACGGAGAATGTCACTCCTTGTATTTTGACCTAGAAAAGACATTCTCCGTTTAGCTTAACACGGAGAATGACATTCTCCTTGTATTTTGACCTAGAAATGACATTCTCCGTGTATTTTTGACACGGAGAATAGTCATTCTCCGTGTATCTTAACACGGAGAATAGTCATTCTCCGTTTATGTTATACGGAGAATGGGCATTCTCCGGATTAAAGTAAACGGATAATAATATTTTTTATTATTTTTAAAAAGAAGATTATATAATATTGACATCATACCTCTTGTTGTTGTTTGTTTTTATATCAGTGAAAAAAATAGACAATCTCAGAAAGGAGAATGAAAAGCTCATTAATGATAACAACAAACTTCTAGAGGAAGTTGCATCATTGAATGACGAAATCAAACAGAAGAATGATACAATTGTTAACCTCGAAGCAATGGCTAAAGTATTGCAGCTTGGGGAGGCTCAAGCAGTTCCTCAAAAACATTACACAAGAGCAAGAGAACCAGGAGGGATTAAAAAACAATCAAATGCTCCAGCGAATGATGATTTTACCACATTGGAAAAGAAGAAAACAGCTGATGCTACAACAAGTAAGAATGTAGCTGCTGGTCGGAAAAGAAAAGCTCCTTCCAGTCCCAATAAGAAAGTAAGTTCTGGCGAGAAAAGAAAAGCTCCTTCCAGTCCCAAGAAGATAGACGATAAAAAGAAGATGTCAGAAACTGAAGAACTTGAAGAACTTGAAGAATCTCCTCAAACAGCCAAGCTAGTGAAAGAGGGAAAAATGCTGATGCAATGTCAAAAACTCAGGCTTTGGAACCAAGCAGACGATCAGCTGAAGCATCTATACAGGAGCATCGTATACCCAAGAAGGATGTCTCCAACGTAAGTATTCTAAACTTGAACCAATTTCTGTACAATTCACAACGGAGAATGATCATTCTCCGTGTCATTTGAACGGAGAATGAATATTCTCCGTGTATCTAACACGGAGAATGAATATTCTCCGTGTAATTTGGACGGAGAATTGTCATTCTGCGTCCTATTCATAACGGTCATTCTCCGTCCAATTCATAATGGAGAATGTTTATTCTCCGTGTATTTTAACGGAGAATAGTCATTCTCCGTCCAATTCATAACGGAGAATGATCATTCTCTCTATTGGAGTTACTTTTTTTTACAATTATATCATTAGCCTATATTATTAACATAATCGAAACTAAATTTATGTGCAGTGATAATGTATACCAATACTTTCCAACTGCTCCAGAAGATTGTAAAATAAGAAGAAGAAACAATGATGTTACCTTGATCTTTAATGCTAAAGAAGTACAAGACATATTAAATATGGAAGAAATAGAGGCCAATGTTATGAACTTCACAATAAAGATTATGAACGAACTACAAGCCGATACAAGACGTACCATTCAGTCAAGCTCGCAGGGTGCACAATGTAAATGGTTTGCAATCATGATGCCCCATTCATTGGTAAGAATCAAAACTGAAAAATAAATATTAATGTGTACACCTACTAATATTGTTGTAAAAAACTAACTCATGATATTATTTTTTGTTTTTTGTTTTTTGTTTTTTTTTGTTTTCTGGAAAACAGCGTACCGTTCAGTTTGTCGATGTAGACAAACCAACATCTGGAGTCATGTACAATTTCAAAGCTGAAATAGAAGATTTTATCATGGAGTTGGAGGATGACATCGAATGGCTATTCGTGCCACTCTTCCGTGACGAGAATAAACACTATACACTGCTGGCATTCAACTTCAGCTTCTATGTTTGGACACACTACAACTCATTGCGGAAAAACACGGGCGCTAAGGGAATCGAGGATGCAAAATACATGAAGAGTAAAATTGAGCCAATTGTAATGAAGAAGATTGCATTGATGAGGAAGAAAAGCCCAGCAATTCAGGAATATGAAACAACAGAGCTCAAGGTTTGTAAAGATTGCCCACAGCAACTATCACCCAGCTGCCTGTTGTATGTTGTGTATTATATTAAAACTTGTCGAAAGCTCCATTTGATTTACAAAAGAAAACAAACAAAGTAGTTCACGATATTATTGTAAAGAGCAGGTTAACTTTGGCTAAGCTTTTGCTTATGGGTGACTGTGCAATTCCTTTTGTATCATAAAATAAAATGACAATGTAAATTGGCTAAGAAATTCTTATATATATTCTGTCTGTCAGGTTTCTTTTGTAATGTATTTGTTGTCCTTTGTAATGAAACTCAATTTTTCGACTAATTTACATTGTTCTATATATGTAAATCTGTTTTGTTAAAGTTCTGTTGTTTGATTCTGTGTTAAAATACACGGAGAATGATATTTTCTTTGTATTTTGACCTAGAAATGGCCATTTTTCGTGTGTTTTAGACACGGAGAATGTCATTCTCCGTGTATTTTGACACAGAGAATGATCATTCTCCGTATTAATACACACGGATAATGTCATTCTCCGTGTTAAAATATACGGAGAATGACATTTTCTGTTTATTTTGACCTAGAAATATCATTTTCCGTGTATCTAACACGGATAATGATCATTCTCCGTGTTAAAGTAAACGGAGAATGACCATTCTCCGTGTTAAAATACACGGAGAATATCATTCTCCGTGTATTTTAACACGGAGAATGGTCATTCTTCGTTTATCTAACACGGAGAATGTTCATTCTCCGTGTTAAAATACACGGAGAATGACATTCTGTGTATTAACATAGTGTGTTAGCATAGTGTGCAGGAAGCTGATTCTTCACGTGGGCGCATATACCATTGTGGGCGCATACAACGCAATGGGTGCATGGACGCATACAACAAGTGAGCGCATAGGAAGTGGCCCGTACCTATAAATGGTCATTCTCCGTGTAACTAAAACGGAGAATGATCATTCTCCGTGTCAAAATACACGGAGAATGATATTCTCCGTGTACTTTAACACGGAGAATGAACATTCTCTGTTTACTTTTACACGGAGAATGACATTTTCTGTGTATTTTGACCTATAAATGACCATTCTCCGTGTTTCTAATCATTCTCCGTGTTAATATACACGGAGAATGTTATTCTCCGTGTTAAAATACACGGAGAATGTCATTTTCTCTTGTATTTTGACCTAGAAATGACCATTCTCCGTGTGTCTAACACGGAGAATGCAATTCTCCGTGTTAAATTAAACGGAGAATGTTATTATCCATGTTAAATTACACGGAGATTGTTATTCTTCGTGTTAAAATACACGGAGAATGACATTCTCCTTGTATTTTGACCTATAAATGGCCATTCTCCGTGTATTAACACGGGGAATGAACATTCTCCGTGTCAAAATACACGGAGAATATTATTCTCCGTGTAATTTTACACGGAGAATGCCCTTTCTGTGTATTTCGAGGATGACATTTTCTGTGTAGTTAATATATACATTGTTCTATATGTAAATCTGTTTTGTTAAATTTCTGTTGTTTGATTTTGTGTTAAAAAATACAGAAAACATGAACTAAAAATGTTCGTTAATTGAACATGAAGAATAGTCATTTTCATGGTTATATATTTTTAACATATAAATGTAATGCTTGGAATGATCATTCTCCATGTTAAATCATGGAGAATGGTCATTCAATGTATTATAAAATCAGAGAGTATAACGGATAATAAGTTCTTATGCTGTTAATATATATGTGAAACATCAAATATGCAGAGTTCAAACTATTACCATTGATATCAAAAAATGTAAGATATGTATTTAAAAAACAATTATATAAAAGAAGGAATATATGTGTATGTATTAACGAGGGGGCGCTGCCCCCTCGACCACCGTAGCAGCACGTGGAGGCAGAGGACAAGTGGTGCGATTGTGATTGCATAATTCAAAACAATTCTGGCACCTTATCTTTCTCTTCTCTTTTCCCTTGTTCTCATATTTGCTCTTATAACGGTCCGCTTTTGGTCGTCCAGGACCACGTTTCGGAACAGGGGGTAGAACAACATCAGTGGGATTATTTTCAAACTATTTTTCACAATCTGGAACTGGACGAATAGCACATGAATATAACTTTCGGTAATAATCTGATGTCCAATACTGCTCCACAAGTCGTAAACAGATTTATCTGAACCAACTCTGATGCATTGTATTGCATGGCTGCATGGAAATCCATATACCTTCCATCTACGACAACTACAATGACAATCAAGAAGATTCACCATGTGGGAGGAAGTATCTGCGATCACCTCAAATTCGAAATCACCGGACCGATATACCCTATAACACATGCCATCATCTGTAAGCTGCTTCAGCATATCCTCAGCGTATGGAGTCAATTTGCTATTCAAACCAATTAGCATCCTTGTGGCGATCTGAAATCATCTTCATCATCTTCACACGGATGACATTTATAATTGCTGATATAGGCAATTTCTTCTCAGCCTTTATCCATGCATTGAATGACTCTGCACAACTAGAAGCAACCTCACCGTATCTACATTCCGGAAAGAATGCGTTTGACCAGTGTTCAGGTTTTTGTTTATTCATCCAATTCACAATATGACCACAATTCAGATCATAAATCTTCTTGATTGCTTGTCTATACCCACCTTTATACAGAAAAATAAATAATTAATAAAGAATTAGGTCAATTCATAAAATTATTAAAAATAAGTGCATTCTCCGTGTTTAAAATAAGGATAATAGTCATTCTCCGTTCAAAAGCTAACGGAGAATGATATTCTCCGTTCTATGCAGGACGGAGAATGGTCATTCTCCGTGTGACGGAAACGGAGAATGAACATTATCCGTACTATGCAAGACGGATAATACCATTCTCCGTTCAAAAGCTAACGGAGAATGATATTCTCCGTTCTATGCAAGACGGGTAATGGTCATTCTCCGTGTGACGAAAATGGAGAATGAACATTATCCGTACTATGCAAGACGGATAATACCATTCTCCATTCAAAAGCTAACGGAAAATGATATTCTCCGTTCTATGCAGGACGGAGAATGGTCATTATCCGTCTAATACATACGGAGAATGACTATTCTCCGTCTTACTGACGCGGAGAATGGTCATTCTCCGTGTTAAATTAATGGTAAATGCATAGAAAATGTGCATATATCTGTCTCATTAACACACCTGGAGTTAGAGCATATACTGCTTGCCTCCAAGCTTCAAGTACATGCGGATACACTCTTTCATTTCCTTTCTCTTTCAGCGGTATGTTATTCTTCATGTGATAATAGCAATAGTTATGGTAATCATTAGGAAACACTTTAGGGACTTCAGAAACTAGACCGGTGCCTTCATCCGAAAGAAAAACAATACGCCTACTACATCCAACAACATTCTTTAGATTTCTAAGGAACCATTCCCAATTGTCACCATCTTCGCCTGAGACTATACCGTATGCAAGAGGGTAGAACTGTTGGTTACCATTCTTCGCTGTAGCAGACATCAAACATCCTCTAAACCTCCCTGTAAGGAAAGTAGCATCCAAATATAGCATTGGGCGACAATATTGAAAGCCTTCTACGCAAGCCCCATATGAAAGAAAAAGCCGCTCAAACCTCATTGATGAATCATCTTTCTGGAAGTCGATAACGGAACCATTATTGGTTTCCTTTACCTTGTTGACATACCAACACAAGTCACTGTAAGATCTAACATCATCTCCGTACATTTCCTGATGCACCAGCCTAATTCCGTGGTATGTCTGTCCATATGTAACAGATAAACCGTAGTCGACCTTGAAATCATCGACAACAGATTTTGCGAACTTTTTAGGATGCATCCGAACAATGTCACTAACCAAACTTTTCACAAACTTTGCTGGAACAACCAGATTACCTTTATCCATATAGCCAGCTCCACAATTATGTTCTCCCACATACCTCTTCACCTCAAAAATTTGATTATCTTTCGAAATAGATATAGCATGGAAGCTCCACAAACAAGCATGTGTCTTGTAATTTTTGCAGCAAACAGTATACCTCCCCGGCTCAGATTTCAAAATGTGGAATGGATGACGAGATTCAAAACATACCTTTCTAACAGCATTCCTAACTTCTTCAACACCATTTAGAAAAATCTGACCAACACCAGTAATTGATCCAGGCCACATATCTGATTTCCTCTTCTTCACTGTCTCAGTTGAGCCCTCATAAAATTGTACTACTCGTTTGTCCTTTACAGTAGGAGAATATCTACTCAAAGAACTAGAGGAGGAAGACGAAGGTCCCATGTGAAAGCTTTGACAAGGAAAAGATGTTGATGAAGAACATGGAGAGTATATTTGCTCCACAAATAGATCAAAACTCACATCATGAGTACCGTTAAAACCACCAACCAATGAGCGAAGCCAAAAATCACTTTCAACATACAGTTCAGTCCCATCAGAGTACAAAAACCTGAAACGGAAGGAAAGTGGATCCAAAGAAGTCCATCGATCACACACTTTAATCTTTAAAAAATCCACGGTACTTTCATGTGTGACACGGCAGGAAGCTATGTCTCCCTTGAAACAAATGTTAACTAAACAACTTGATTCCATACCTTCCCCCCTAATAACATAAAAACATAAGAGGTCACAAATAGAACAATAAAATTGTCGTCTAATAATGATTATTCTCCGTCTAAAAATAACGGAGAATAAATATTCTCCGTTCGGAACTAACTTATAATGATCATTCTCCGTCTAAAGTAAAACGGAGAATGACATTCTCCGTCTAAAACACACGGAGAATAGACATTCTCCGTCTAAATATAACGGAGAATGATTATTATCTGTCTGTAACTTATGGATAATGCTCATTATCCGTATAAAAACATACGGATAATGATCTTTCTCATAAGTAATTGTCATTCTCCGTTAAAATATAACGGAGAATGCTATTCACACAAAATAACAAGATTAAATATCTCTCTAACATTTTCTAAGTTAATAATCTTCATAACAAATTCAAATTCAGCATAAATTTCGAGATATACGAAGCTGATGGATGAATTTCTACAGATCTGAACTCTGACCTTGTTTTAAGATCTATAAAAAGAAAAGAAGAAGATCTTCGCTCCACAATTGACCTAATCGCCGGAAACCACGAAGATGATGATGATGATGATGATGATCGATGATGATGAAGGATGATCGACGTTCGACTGACGAAAACCACAGTGAACTACGAACGATTTTGCGATCTCTGATAAAGATAATATCAATGGATTTCAAATTTCTCGTGAAGAAGAAGAATACGAATTTCCCAATCCAAATCTGAGTTTGCGAATTCAAAATTATATATAGATGTCCAAATTTGCACGAAGGAGTATTTTTGGAACTATGATAATGGCAAATTTTGTAAATACAGAGCATCTAGAGAGAATCTTGAAATATTTAACGTGAAAATACTTAATTCTGGATATGTCATAAAAATAATCCAGCGGGTGGACATTTCATAAAAGCCCACCCCGAAATTGGGTTTCTCAACAATTTCCAGATACAATTATTGTATTTCAAAATTGGGTGCAAAGTTGGACTAATTATTAAATTACGAAAAATGAACTTTAAAACATATACATACAATTATTGTTAATATACACAAAAATAGGTATATTTTTAATTACAGAATATGCGTAAAATTGAGATTATTACGTAATCGCGTAAGTCTTATTCGGTTTTCAGCTCAACCGAAGCTGAATTATTTTTTTATAGTATTTTCAAAACCAATTCAACTACCACAACATGACCAATGTAAATTTTCTAAAAGATGGCACAATGGATGATTTAAAAGGTTACTTGTGACCAAGGACAAAAACAACAGCTAGATAGAAGGCATAAACACTTCCATCTGGAGTTGAACTACAGTTGACTGCAGTCTCAACAGCGTATCAACCAAATTCAAAACACTCTGAACTTGTGACTCTCAACCAGTGAAATATTGAAGATAAGAGCAATCTCTTTGAATCCACCACATACCATTCTACAACTTTTATTTTACTCGGGAACAAGCAGAAGTATCACATCCGTATAAAATTGGAGGTTGACTAGCTCGATCAGTCAACCAGGCTCCAGCTAACGTCCTCAAAGGATCAGATTATGATCTATGAACAAAGTTTGCTACAGCTGAAGTGTCGAGAGCTGGGAATTCATTAACTGTAGCCAACACAGCAAGCCCCAGCTTCACAGCATCCTCCTCGCTCGGTGCCTGCAACATTAAGTAATATATTTGAATGGTAACTGTAAGGCCACTAAGATCAAGACAGGCGCCATCACTCTCGTTAAGATGATATTTACCTCGATGTTTAGCGGCAGAACAGGATCATGGAGTGACAACCTCAGAAGAAACCAACCACCATAACCCGAGACCCTAACCTGTATACATGAAAGAAAGGGTTTGTCATAGGAAAAATTAGTTTCAACACCCAAAACAAGAAATCAGTGAAACGAAATTCATAACACAACAAAAAGTAAAATTGGACTTTAAAGGCTAATAATCCTGGGCCATATGCTGAGCCAACTTCATGTGTTGGCACCGTGAGGTGTATGGTGTTTTTGTTAGAGGAAAGCTTGAACCTAAACCAACCTGCTCCCATCTTGGGAGTAGGGACGACGACATGATTTCAGCCTTGGTAAAAAGCAATGACTGATCGTATGAAGTCTAAGAATGGCACTGCATTAATCAATCTACAGGCACAAATCATCTAACTTGTATAGTTGCATCTTCAGTACTAATAAAGTAGCCTATACAATCAGTCACTGATATCATGCTGAGTTTAGAAAAAATATAGGGGCTATGCAGCATTTAGTTAAAAAACCATATAGCTAGTTCTGTCATGTTAAAGGTAAGAAGTAGACACATTCATGTGATTCTCACTTCATTAACAAGTAATGAAATTGAGGATCTCTACTCAGCATGCCATCTGGTAATCTGATTACTATATCCAACAATATTTAGATCAGCCATCAGCAATGTTAGTACATAGGAAAATGAACATACGCCTTCATAGTTGACCGGAGCTTTCTGCAAATTCGGGTCAGAACTAGTTCTGTTCTCCAAGTGTTTCAGAACAGCCTCACCATACTCGCGGAAAGATCTGGAACAACAAATGAGATTAGTAACATGAAGAAAATACTATATATAGTTAATTGTCACACAACAGTTCAAATAATATAAAAAAATAAACTTGTGGACTTAGATCTTTCATGTTTGGACCCATCAATCTTGTAAGTTCAACAGCACTTTGAATGCACACTTGAATTAGATGTTCCACATTGAGGACATGTAAATGTTACTCTTTTGCGAAGGGTAGGTACAAGAAACAGAAAACTTAAGCATTCTATGTTCTATAGTAAACTGGAAGTGGCGTGCCTTTACTAAACCTTAATAAGATGATTTGAGACGATAAAAAAAGGAGACTTGACTACGTTTTGAATGTAGAAAAGATGACATACAGAAATATAAAAGGATAACTTGTAGTGAAAGACAAATTGACGTACATTCCTTTAAGATCTGCATGGTTTTGGTCTATCTTCAGCCTAAGTTCCACTGCGACAGCAGGTTCCTCCAGGCCGTCGACCAAATCGGTAAGAACTTTGCTGCCACTACCTGAGCCTGATGTTCTGGCAGAAGCAAGTTTGTTCAAGAGTTTGACCTGCAGAAACATGCTCTCTTAGTTGAGCAGCAAGGAGAGAGGAGGGGGCAAGGGTACAAGAGGGTGAGGGAGTGCAGAGCATGAGGGCTAGTAAGACAGCATCACGGGGAGGGGGAGGGTGTTTGCAAGAAGGATGAGGCATCAATAAGATAAGCAGAACATGTAACAGAGGGTGTGATAGAATGTCTTTGGAGCATTTAAAAATATGAAAGCTAGCAGAAAAATTGAGACAGAAGCAACTCAACACAGGTATACAGAGAGTGCATTCTATGTACTCAGCAGTGTAGGTATTGCACTAGTAAAAATTGCATATTGCAGGATTTAGATGCCTACCATCAGGTATGCTCCATCGTCAAGCCAATGGTTTTCCTTCAAAGCTCCATGACCACTAGTTTCTATGGCCAAATGTGATTCTTCACCTACAGAATTCTGCCAAAATTTGGCATCAGTTTCATTTTCTGTCCAATTTGCAAGTTGAAAGGCTAAAACATGACCATAAAGAAACCATAACACATTTTACATCTTTAGACATTAAATAACAGATTAGTACTCTAGAACACAGTTACTCTATAGAAAGCTATGAACACCATCTTTACAAACCTATGGTTTGGGGAAGTCAAGATGCATGCAGAAGGCGTGATTGGAGCTATGGTAAGGCTTGGCACTTGCATCTTGGAGGATGTGGGTCGAGTCCTGAAAAACCTCTTCTTAAATGAGGCAAGAAATCACAGATCTTGACCCTCCACAACTACGCATTAGGGGAAAGCCAAGATGAATGCAGAAAGCATTCATTGGAGATACGGTAAGGCTTGGTGCTTGCATCTTGGAGGATGCGAGTCGAGTCCTGAAAATCCTCTTCTTAAATGAGGCAAGACATCACACAGATCTTGACCCTCCACAACTATGCATTAGAGGGACGCTCGTGGTACTTGGAAGCCCTTTTAAATTATTCTTACTTTGAGAACTAGGTTGAGCATTCCCAACCTAGATCCAATGTTCTACGCAAAGTTACCTGAATTCATCATATAGGCAGAGTTCTGTGATCTAGGAATGCACGTTACGGAATTGGGAATGCCGCAGAATCGGGCATCCGACAAATGAACACAACATATACTTAAGTTTCCAACCAAACTCTTTAAAGGGAAGATGTAGTTATTTTTCATCTAAGACTTGCTCTTTCTGGAAAGAGTAGAAACACATTGCTAGAATTGCTTGGAACAACTTATGCATCTTTTTTCAGTTGTGCAATTTTGATGATGTTATATTATGGTACTTCATTAATTTTGAATCTTAAATATACATTTAAATAATATATTACATATTTGTTCCTTATAGACATTTCACGTTCAAAATAAATGTATTTGATATGAGACGAGCTTGAAAAGCCCACTCCCTACACACTGCATACAAGGACCTCTTCTGTACCATGTTACCATATTCGTTCTATGTTCCACTTACTAGGTAACCAAGTATCTATGCCTAGGCCCCTCTTGACACAATCCCTTCTGCCTAGGCTAGACTATTTGCCATGGAGAACCTGATCCTTTTTGGGCCTAGGCCCATGGTGGTTATAATAATAATTACTTCGTTCATTAACTTTATCTTTTCTAGCGTAAGTAAACAGTTGGTGAAATAATTAATCAATTTGATTGGTTGCATATTTTATCTATGTAGAGTACAATAATGGGATGGTTTTTATTAATGAAGGAGAGCTACATATATATAGGAGAGGCTAATACTCTCACTATTGTTCTAGGCAATTTGGTACTAAGGTCCACTAAAACTAATACTAATATGACTAATATATAATACTTAACACCCTCCTTCAAGCTGGAGCATAGATGTCAATTATGCCCAACTTGTTACATAGAAATTGAACCCGAGGACCTAAAAGAGGTTTCGTGAAGATATCTGCTATCTGATCATCGGTCCTCACACGGTAAAATTTTATCGTCTCCTTTGTATACTCATCACGGACGAAATGGATGTCGATTTCAATATGCTTCGTTCTTCCATGAAATACAGGATTGGTAGTAATATGGATAGCAGACTGAATATCACACAACATATTTGTTGTGCTCGATCTTGCTTCTTCTTCCAATTCTTGTAGAAGATGCTTCATATATAACACCTCTGCTGTGCCATGAGAAATGGCTCGATACTCTGCTTCTGAACTTGATCGTGCTATCACACTCTGCTTCTTGCTTTTCCAAGACACCAACTTTTCGCCAATAAATACAGAGTAGCCAGATGTAGACTATCTATCTGTCAGGCTTGCACCCCAGTCAGCATCAGTAAAACACTCAACACAAGTGTGTCCACGATTCTCCATCCGAATTCATTTTTCGAGATTCTTGACTAGATAGCACATGATTCTGAAAACTGCTTGCAATGTGGAACTCTTAGAGAAGTCATAAATCTACTTACAACACTAACTACGAAAGAGATGTTCAGACGAGTCATGACTGTCAAGTAGTTGAGTTTTCCAACTACTCGTGATACTGATCTGGATTAGTATCAGGACCCATCGCCAGAAAGTAACTTAGCCCATAGATCCATAGGTGAGGTTGATCCCTTGGCTTGCATCATTCAGTATGTCCAGCACATACTTCCTTTGAGATATTACAATGTCCCGCTTACCCCGTGTGACCTCAATGTCCAAGAAATAGTTCAATGATCCCATATCCTTGGTTTGAAATTATTCTTCCAAGAACTTCTTGAGGCCAACAATACTCTGGTTGTCGTCCCTCGTAATTACAATATCATCAACATAGACACTACGTAATATCCTTCCAGCGGATATATGTCGGTAGAATACCGAATAATCCTTCTTTGAATGACACATTCCAAACTGAGTAATATGGATAGCAGACTGAATATCACACAACATATTTGTTGTGCTCGATCTTGCTTCTTCTTCCAATTCTTGTAGAAGATGCTTCATATATAACACCTCTGCTGTGCCATGAGAAATGGCTCGATACTCTGCTTCTGATCTTGATCGTGCTATCACACTCTGCTTCTTGCTTTTCCAAGACACCAACTTTCCGCCAATAAATACAGAGTAGCCAGATGTAGACTATCTATCGGTCAGGCTTGCACCCCAGTCAGCATCAGTAAAACACTCAACACAAGTGTGTCCACGATTCTCCATCCGAATCCATTTTCCTAGATTCTTGACTAGATAGCACATGATTCTGAAAACTGCTTGCAATGTGGAACTCTTAGAGAAGTCATAAATCTACTTACAACACTAACTGCGAAAGAGATGTTCAGACGAGTCATGACTGTCAAGTAGTTGAGTTTTCCAACTACTCGTGATACTGATCTGGATTAGTATCAGGACCCATCGCCGGAAAGTAACTTAGCCCATAGATCCATAGGTGAGGTTGATCCCTTGGCTTGCATCATTCAGTATGTCCAGCACATACTTCCTTTGAGACATTACAATGTCCCGCTTACCCCGTGTGACCTCAATGTCCAAGAAATAGTTCAATGATCCCGTATCCTTGGTTTGAAATTATTCTTCCAAGAACTTCTTAAGGCCAACAATACTCTGGTTGTCGTCCCTCGTAATTACAATATCATCAACATAGACACTACGTAATATCCTTCCAGCGGATATATGTCGGTAGAATACCGAATAATCCTTCTTTGAATGACACATTTCAAACTGAGTAATAACATGTGTAAATTGACCAAACCACGCACGAGGTAATTATTTTAGACCATAGTGAGCCTTTCGCAGATGACACACTTTACCCTCCCTTGCAACGAACCCGAAAGATTGCATCACATATACTTCTTCATCAAGATCCCATGGAGGAAAGCATTCTTGATATCCAGCAGAAGCAATGGCCAGTCATAGCGGACATCCAAGGCCAAAAATATACGAACAGAAGTCATTCTAGCAACTGGAGAGAGAGGTCTTACAATAATTTTAACCATAGGTCTGAGAATATCCTTTGGCCACTAGACGAGCCTTTAGACGATCAAGAGAGCCATCCGGTTTCACCTTGATTGTGAACACATTTGCAACATACTGTCTGTTTACCGGAAGGTAAATCGACTAAGTCCTAAGTATGGTTCTCCCGGAGTGCTTTCATCTCCTCGTTCATAGCAGCACGCAAAACGGGATATTTGAGACTCTCCTCAACACTTTTGGAAATCTAAATCCCATCAATAGTAGCCACCAGACTGAGTATGGATGGTAAGTCCTTTGTAGTTGTCAACATACAACGCATGATCACGACAAGCACGACGAGGACGAGTTGCTGGCGGAATAGACGAAGTTGTTGGAGGAACGGGCGGAGCTGCTGGTGAAACAGGCGAAGGCAAATCAGTGGAGCTAGAAAAAGATGACTCTATAGGCATCATTGGCAATGTTTGTGTAGGTGACGTCAGCACTGACTGAATTGGTGTCTGCAGACCATCGGACCAGGTGTCTGGCTCGGTAAGGGAGGGTACCTGTATGGCGGGGCTGTTGTGTTTGAGCAGGAAATATTAAAAAATCCTCTTTCTGATAAACTTGGAGAACCGGATCCGTTGTTTGTAGAAGTGAAAGAAATTCAGTTTTAACAAAGGTAACATCCCGAGTAAAAAAATACCTCTTCAAGACGAAAAAAACACTGATATCCTTTCTGATCTTTAGGATACCCAAAGAAAATATATTGTATTGCCTTAGAATCTAATTTAGAAAGAGTCGGTCGAGTATCCCGAATATAACATAAGCAACCAAAAATTCTGAGAAGCAGAGGAAACAGCTCTTATCCGGGATATAGCCTAGAAAAGGGAGTATTACCTTTGAAAACTGGCGATGGCATGCGATTAATTAGATAACAAGCGGTAAGAACCGTATCCGACCAAAATCTCTTTAGAGTATGTGCTTGAAACATAAGTCATGCGTTGTTTCCAAGAGATGGCGATTATTGCGCTTGGCCACACCATTATGTTGTGGTATGTAAGGACATGAAGTTTGGTAGATGATGTCATTGCGGGCCAGATGAGTATCGAGCTCACGAGATAAACTCACGACCATTGTCACTCAGAAATTTTTTTGATTAGAACACCAAATTGTGTTTTGATTTTAGCATAAAAATTGCACCAAATGTTAAATAATTCGAAACGATTTTTTATCAGTTAAACAAACGTGACACGAGAGTAGTCATCAACGAATGTAACAAAGTATTTGAAATCCATGGTTGATTCCACCGGACAATGTCCCCATATATTAGAATATACCAACTCAAAAGGAGCGGAAGCAATTTTATTATGACTCACCGATAGAAAACCCGATGATGTTTAGCGAAATGACACGACGTACAATTAAAGGAAGTAAAAATATCTAAAGATGGGTACATTTTCTGCAGAGCTTGGATAGATGAATGGCCTAACTGACAATGTAATTCGACTGGATCGAGTTTCACGTTGGTACAGAGAACCGAAGAAGGTACGTCAAACAAGTACAAGCCTCCAGCTACATGCCCCTTACCAATCGTCTTTCCAGTCTTTAGATCGTGAAAAACATAGCCATCAGAAAAAAAATATTACCGAACAATGCAATTCACGAGTAATTTGATTAATTGAAATTAAACTGAACGGGTTTTCAGGTGTAAGCAAAACAAAATTGAGCGGCAGTCTAGAAGAAAGGCTAGCGCTTCCACGTCCTCGGACTGTCAGGAAACCTTTATTGGCAACAGTAATGCCAGAAACATGACCGACGGGAACATACTTACGTATCATACCTGCGTTACTGGTCATGTGAGCAGACACATCAGAGTCAATTACCCACTACTTTGGCTTTACTAAGCATGCTGCTGAGTAGCCGACAGTAAATCCAGAAGTGAAAGTTTCACCATGACGTTGAGCATGGAAATAAAGGAATATTGTATATGACTCCAAAGTCATCTGAACAAATCGGACATCATCAGTTGTGATATTAGCAGCATGTACTTTAGTACATTGCCAGTAGAAATGGTCAAGCTTACCACAATTAAAGCATGTACGTAGTCATCCTCTATTGCGACCACCATTACCAAGGCCTCCATCACGACCAGCATTACCACGGCCTCCATCACGACCAGTATTGCAGCCACCACGTCGTCCACCACGAATACCTGTATGAGCAGTACCAAGAGCAGAGCGATCAACAAGAGCATCACCCGAAGTGGTCTCTATAACTTCTGCTGCTCGAAGGATACGATAATATGCTTCCATTAAAGATGAAACGTTAGATCCAGTAATGATCTGATATCGAGCAGAGTCTACATCAGGACGCGGAAAGACAAGATATGTCATAACATGAAGCTGCTCACGTTGAGTCCTAACTTTATTAAAATTTGTTGTAAGGGACAATATACAATCAACCTCATCTGTCATAGCCTTAGAGGCCATGAACTGATCCTTATGAGATTTCTCTCCGTGATTAGCTCTGTATATGTCGACGACTGAGTCGTAGATACGAGACAATCGTGTTTGCCATCAAAAGTCGCTGCTAAGACCTCCTATAATTTCTTAACGGAGTCCATATTATGACCATGTCTTTCACAGATGGTTCCGTGGAGTTCATCAACTGTGTAAACAGTTAACTATCATCTGTCTTCCATTGCTCAAAGATGGGATCAGTCTTTACTGGACAAATATTTGGACAACCGCATCCCTCAAAGCATTTTCTCGACCTCTTTCGCCAAGTCGAGTAGCCTTCTGGTCCGTCCAACCGTCGATCGACAAGTCGAATCGAAAAAATCGTTACGTCAGTGCCTGTTGGTCACGTCATTGCGTTTCCGAACTAGTGTTTGTAGCACTGCTATTCACCCCATTGCTAGTCATCTCGCAAAATTTCTAATTCGACCGTCAATTTGATCTTTCAAACTCAATAATTACATCAACTCTACCAATGCACTAGTAACGTGGCCAAAACCGGCACGCGTATAGGAAGTAGAGATGAAAGTGGATCACACAAGCCAGGACAGAGAGGTAACCCAAGTTATCCTCTGTTAGATTCTGATATGAAAATCAAGAAAAGAAACAAAGATTCACACAAGACAAGTACCTTGTGTGCTCTTTGTTAAATTCCTGACACCAATATTGGAAGTCAAAGGTTCCAGCAAACAACACCGATGATGTTTACCCTCTAAGTATCTCAAGTAATGTTTAGGGCAGAGGTTCCTGCAAACAAACTTGTTTACCTTCTGTGAATTTCAAAAGTTAATGTTGGAAAGTCAGAGGTTCCTGCAAACAAACTATTGTTTACCCTCTGAGGGTCGCAATATTTTTTTTGGAATTAGGTTAGGGTTTGGAAGGGTTGGGCGGCGGCTGGTGGAAAGAAGCAAGGGTTAGGGTTTTGCACATGATCCATGGAGGGGGGGGCAGCAACCGGAGGGCTTGTAGCAGGGGGGCTTGGGGTAGGCGGGGGTGGAGGAGCCGAGGGTTGGGCGTCAACTACAACAGAAGGCTAGGAAGGGGGGCACGGTGGGGGCGGGGAGGGGGGGGGCACCAACAGGGTGGCAAGCGTCAGCAGGGGGGAGGGCACTCACAGCAGGCTACAACAGCAGCAGGGGAGGTAGGGGGACGCTGGAGTGGGGCGACAACAACAGTGGTAGGGTGGGTGGGGATGGGTTAGGATTATGTTTCTTTGTTCTTTTTCTTTTCGAGAGAGGTGTGGATGGGTTATGGCTCTGATACCCTGTACAGTAGAATAATGGGATAATTTTTATTAATGAAGCAGAGCTACATATATATAGGAGAGGCTAACCCCTCTCACTATTGTTCTAGGCAATGTGGGACTAAAGCCCACTAATACTAATATGACTAATATATAATACTTAACAATCTACTTTTTAAAATTTTTATAGTCATTGATATTGCTTAACTCGACCCTTTAATTGCTTTATTCATATTAATTAATATTTTCCTTAGAATCATAAATTTATCATTGTTTAGACCTATCATAAATTTTTAATTATTTCATAACGTATGTTGTGTGTTTTATATTTTTAACATTCGAAAAAAAATCTTAATGCCTAGAGCCATCTAAGTGCCGCCACCTAGGGCCCTAGATTCTAGGCCTTGTCCAAGCTGCCTAGTAGACATTCCGTCTATCACAATATTTGCTAAACTGATCAATATATAAAATATTATAGAACTTGATTTAAAAAATATTATACACGTAAATGTCATACCAAATTCAAAAATAATATTCCAATGTTGATCAATAGCTTGATGGAAATTCATGTTTGAAAGTTGTGCAACGAGAACGAGGATGTAAAGTTAATAAAGTATTCAATGTTGGTTTACCGAGAGATTAGGAAATTCATCAGTAGTTCAGAAACACTATAAACGTGGGGGAACAAAAGAAATAGGTAGTTCGGACACGTGAACTCAGAAGTCAGAAGGAGAATGGTAAGGATGTACCATCAACAGTCTGTATCAAAACAGGGTGAAAACAGAGCGAACACAAGATACAGAAGTGAGCCAAGAAAAATAGTATGTCATATAATGAGTAACCCCTCAATCAAGTATCCAACGTTAAGCAGGTAGACCAGGATGTACAACATGAGCAGCAATAACAAATGGAGAAGTCAAATTATCACGACCATGAGAGACGTATTGGTTAGATCTAAAGAACAAATGTTTCCGGATCAGAGTGACCGACGATGAAGCCGAGGAAGAGGTCGCATCATGACATTCCTGACAAGGATGGCTAAGAGAAGATGATGTAGATTGAGCGTGCTCTCTGCTCTTGTTTGTGGTTCAAAGCCAAGGAGAATTATCACGACCATGAGAGACGTATTGGTTAGATCTAAAGAACAAATGTTTCCGGATCAGAGTGACCGACGATGAAGCCGAGGAAGAGGTCGCATCATGACATTCCTGACAAGGATGGCTAAGAGAAGATGATGTAGATTGAGCGTGCTCTCTGCTCTTGTTTGTGGTTCAAAGCCAAGGAGAATCTGCTCTGGTACTAGGTGGTAGAGACAACAATAGGCGGCAGAGTCGAGATCAGACCAGGGTGACGTGCTCTGGTTTGTGGTCAAAGCCAAGGAGCATCTGCTCTGGAAGCTAGGTCGGCGGAGTCGGAATCCAGACCAAGGTGAAGGGCACTAGTCACCGTTTGATTATATGCATACTAATTACTAGGGTCAGGTTTTGGCAGCTAGGGTTCGGATTAAGATTTCGAGAAGGAAAAATGGGTGACAGTGGTGGGTTAGGGTTAGTTTAGGAAAGAGAAAAAGGAGAAAAATGAAATAAAATTGTGTAACAGTTTTGATACCATGTGAGTTTGGGAAAATATATTCGGTTTAAGGTCAAGAAAGAGAGATACATGAAGAAAAAAGTTTACAACAATATAATAGCTAGCATGCGACATCACCAAGACATAACAAAGATAATATTACCAAGACACAATACTTAGCACATCCATCTACTAGTATGTTGAATAGATTATTCCAGGACAAGTTTTAAAGAACACATGCCCTGAGTTGACATTGTTCAATTTTTCAGGTTGTGCAACTAAACACAATCCAAGTAATATGTTATTTTTATACAAATTGCTTACAGGATTAAGAAAAGAAATGATGCGTGAATCTCCATGTTTTGCAACCCCTTTGCTATTGGTTCACATAGGAAAGAAATTAAGGATATGTTCAAATGCCCCTACTCACGTCTTTCAACAAGCAGACAAAATCATGGACTGTGATCCAAGACTTGCATAATGACGTACTGAACAACAATGAGGAGGTTAATAGATAGCTATACACACCTTGCCAAAAATAAAATTTTATATTGAAAGATGCACAGAAAAAAAAGGCTTCACTTGAGCAAAACCAGTGCTTCCTCTCTAGTGAGAGGAAAGCCCTCCGCCTCCCTGCCACTCTTAGGTGGCAAATTCTCTAATATCTATTGACCACCAGTTAAAGTCTCCACCTTTAATACTTTCAAGCTTCTGAACTATGAGTATGGTTAACAAGTTTGTTCCAAGTTAAACCCATCACATAGTTGAAGAGTCACCTATAATTAACCCTACAAAATAATACAGAACTATCGTTCTATAATGAATTTAAATAGATTTGTCTAATTTAATAAACCAATCATTCAAATATTTCATGGAGCTTTGTTATGCCCCATAGCCGAAACATTCTGGTAGGAGAAGGCTTGGATGATGATTCTTTATCTCATGTTCAAAATACCAGAAATTCTTTACTGAAGATCCATTTATTCCTTCCTATATATAAATTAAAATCTAAATTTGTTTAGATATACTGGTTAACAGGAACTAGTGATATACATACAAAAAGTTTTGGGGAAGTTTATTGTCAATTTTGGAAGCTATGGCAAGTTTTGGGAAGTCAAGACCAGTCTTGCGAAGTTTACGAAGTTTTGGACATCTACAGACCCTAAGCTCACCTGTTTCCTATAATAACTCATACTTTGTTATCTGTCTCTTCTGATTTTATCCTGCAGTTTGGATTGGTTTAGCTCAAATTTCAAAGTAATATAAATGCTACCTATCAGTATTGGAACTATCTTAATCCTTGGTGGGTACCAAGTAGGTAACTCTGTCTCACAAGTTCAACATTTTGGGGGATAAGCAATCGAGATCAGAATGTTTAGACTTCTGGAGAAATCTGAAATTTCAGTGGAACTCCAGCAATGCTTCAAATTATATATTAGAATAAATAAAATTCAACAAATTAAAATGAAAGCTAAATAACTAATTTAAGAGGACAAAAGCTCAAAAATAGAAGCCAGTCAATTTCAAGACAGCAAAATCTTCGTACATGTGATAATATTTATGCCCAGGGAAAAATAAAGGGTCCATATGCATGTATGTATGTCTTGTTGTGAATATTAATCGTCTTACCAACTATGGCGGGGATGTAAAGAGAATTTTGTTAGTGTGAAATAACATCAGAATACAAGGTTCATCATATCAGTAAACCTAACGAAGTCAATCTACCATATGATTGCACTTACGGAATGGAAAATTATACATCATAAGTTATTATTTTATACAAACCGAGCCTGAGTGTGCTGTAAAATATAGCTTTCAAACTTCATTAGATGGGAACATGAAAGTTTGCCAAAAGGTAAGCTTGAGTTCATACAGAAAAGTAAATCATAGTTTGGTACAAGATGAACCTTACCAATCGAATTGCTTCATCAATGACATTCTTGTATCCCCTTTTGAAACGGTGATGCTTCCCTCCTTTTTAAATAATAAAACAAGTTAGTGATCAACCACTGAGGTTTTGGACAATCACACAAAACTTACCTAATTTCTTTTCGATAAATGCAGTCAGGCCATCTGAAGTTACACTGTCGGTGACAATAGTTGTTCCTGGATGCTGCTTGCAAATACAGGCATATGCAAGAGAATATATGTAAGGAATGTGCAGTAATTCAAGAGAATGCCAGTACAAACTGAAAACCTACTTGTTCAAGAACAATAGCGGACATTAAAGCAATTAGTCGATTGCGGTTGAATTCACGCCCACTGGAATCTACAGCAGCAGATCTGAAGGAAACACTTGTTAAGAAGTAACCAAATCGGCATATTGCAAGAACAGCAAAGATTTTGGTAACAACGTTTACCACCTGTCAACATCCGTGTCAAAGATGATGCCTAAATCAGCTTTAGTCTCTTGGACTGCCTGGGTTATAGCTTTCATTGCAGTTTTGTCTTCAGGATTGGGAATATGGTTGGGAAACATACCTGATGCCCATAACAAAACATAAATTGTTAATATACTTCCGGTATCAGTTAGGAATTCTCCAGCAAACTTCCATAGATATTACCATCAGGCTCCAAGAACTGGCTGCCAGAAGTAATTGCGCCCAGAGGCTCAAGTACCTTTCCCTGAAAAAGCATTATGTAAGGATTTGAAACTAATGAAGTTCCCTATCCAGAAGAAAACTAGTAACTGCTTAATCCATATATAGATAATGAACACAGAGGACATGGCATGACTATATATATATATATATATATATATATATTTGAAAAATGGTAAATTTTATTCCAAACTCAGCAAGTAATCATACAACATACAATCAAGGTGGTTTTCCACCCGTCAGGTGACTCAGGTTTCCATTGCTTTTACATCAAAGCCAATGTTATGGAGGATGCCGACCGGAGGGATGGTAAGTCCCTCGAATATACGGCAATTCATTTCCCTCCACACATGCCAGACAGCAGCAGCCAGCCTTATCCTAGCAGTCTTGAACCAGACCAGTCCTCTCCCTCTGCAATCTCGGATCCCTGTAATAATCTCCCCAATCGTCCTACTAGCCCAGCACACGGCCTTGCTCAGACCATATGTACCAGGACACTTCACAGTCAAAGAACAGGTGGCTCATTGATTCGTCATCCTTATCACAGAGCGCACAGTTCGGATTTGGGACCTGGATCCTAAATGAGATGAGTCCGTCCTTTGTCAGGAGGCGACTCAGAAGCAAACGATAAAGACACAGCTGCATTTTTCTGGCCAGGCCCTTGCACCATATGAAATCATAATCCGCAATGGTAGGATAGGAACAACGCAAAAGGTTGTAGCCGCTCTGGAACCTGAACTCCCCAGAACTAGAACCCCCAGCCTCGCCCGACGGATCCCAGACCCAATAATCAGTTGGCTGGAATGTATCAATCTCGATCGTGCGGATAACCTCTCCAAGCACGCAGTATGGCGGTAGGACTCAGGACTCCAAGTTCCATTCCTGATGATATGCTGACAAGTCAGACCCCTATCCGCCTCCCTGCGCGTCCAGTCGCCCATAATATCCACCAGGGACTGATGCTCTAACCAAGGATCCAGCCATAGATCAGTCCCAAAACCATCACACAGGATTCTCCTGATAGACGATTTAAGAACAGCTCGGTGGCTCAGGATATGCTTGAAAGTCACAGAGTGATTGTTGTCGATGGCGCATCTCCAAAAGTTGCCTTGCTTCACATATCGACACTTCATCCAGTCCACCAAAAGAGACCCCCTTTTATGAACCTCCATGCCAGCTTCAGGGACGAGGCCTCCCGGATCGCCAATAAGGGTCAGAGACCCACTCCACCCTCCATCCTCGGCCTACAGAGCTGCTTCCAGGAGATAGCATGCAGACCCCCCCTCCAGATAAAATCAGCGCAAAGGCTCTCCACCTTCCTGATCGTAGCTACAGGGATCAAAATAGATAGTCCGAGAGTCGGAGCCAGAAATGAGCCACGACCGTGATGACCGACTTCACCAAATCTATTCGTCCCCCAAATGATAGACCCGCCGCTTGCCAACCTTCAACCCTTCGCTGAACATACTCTACAAGACTATGGCAGTCAATGTCTCGAGCATAGTTGACTGTCAGGGGGACTCCGAGGTATTTCACTGAAATATATATATATATATATATATATATATATATATATATATATATATAGTCTGAGGGTTGTGGCCTAGTGGTTGCAACGGGGGGCTCCCGCAGGGGAGACCACGGTTCGAGCCCCCCGTGGATGCCGGCTAGGTGGCTTTGGACCACGGATGTGCCAATCCTACTAGGATGGCTGGGTCACGAATCCGAGAGGACCAAGAAACGTGTGTATATATATATATATATATATATATATATATATATATATATATATATATATAAACGGTAATTGTATTACATAATGGCTACCAAATGGCTCACAACTCAGCACATAGGGCACCAACCCGGCCCAAAGACCTACAACCCGGCCCGCATGGCCGACCTGCATGGCCCACACCTGGCTCGTAGCTCCCATCCGGCTGCTCACTTAAAGTGCTTCCCCAAAGGCTTGAACCCAAGACCTCTTAGGGGGATGACTCACACCTTAGCCACTTGAGCTAGAGGTGATTGCGTGTGTGGTGAATACTTGACCTGATACCCCAGTTCAAGCATCCAACCTACTGTACATGACTAATCATATACTAAAATCAAGTATCAACATTGCCTGGTGCCATTCCTTCTCACTCTTTAGCTTAATATGTCACAAAGATTAATACAATTTCTTATAGAAAATTTTAGCATTTTACCTCTTCTTCTAGACTCGTAATAGTCTAGGAAAACTTGGAGGGTGCACCAAGGTTGGATGAACCTAACTTGCATAGCCAAAAGGTAAGATAAGTCTACCTGCCAAATGGTTATCTATATGTCCATCTCATGATCATAACTACCTTAGCTAGGAATTTGGTACCAAGATGAGTTTGTAGTGTCCCGTCTTGCTCAGTTCAACATGATAAATCAATGGACGCAACGGCGTTCGGACTTGGCAATACAGTGACTTGCTCAGAGTTCCGCTCGGTTGAGACAACTCGTCGTTCAGGTGGGGTGGCTTCAATGAATTCGTCTCTACCTTGCCTTCACACCTAATAAAACAGATGTTGTATGTTGCTATAGTTAATAGGCTTGATGCATGATAATAAATAGACGAACCCACATAGCCAAGAGAATAATCTCATTCTGGATCAAATTTTTGTGTAGAACATGGAAATGTTAAGCTTGTTGCTTAGATAATGCTTCACGTTGTATTTTTAAATTGGCATTCAGCCTTTCGATCGCATGAATTGGGCAAAGTAGAGTTTTCTTATGCTGCCACATAGACTATCGACTTGTTGTCATAGTCTATAGGTTCTCACGGTTTCACAGCTTGTCGTAGTAAACATGTTTTCACGGTTTCAATGCTTGTCAAAGCATATACGTTGTTACGGTTTTGAGGCTTGTTATGCGATACGATTTGTAGTACTTCATGAAACACGCTTTGTTCAAGTTAGCCAGGGGGGCTATCAAATAGTCGTTCCTGAGTCGAAGATGAAAAATATAGAAACATAGAAAGTTCTCAGGATCGTTAGTAGCCGAGGCAGTCCCTGGTTAGGGAGCTGCATAAAAAAAGATGAAGAAATGACTTTAGAAGGTCAGTTGAGTAGAATCTTGCATGGTCATTGGACAACTTGTCACAAGGTTTGAGTTCCTCGAGTGAATCGTCAGGGCACCGGGATCATGTCGGCTTAGGGGAAACTGATATTACGCGTCCTACAGCGGCGGTGTGATCCAAATCTGAACTGTGCGTCGCAATACAACAGCAAGACCTGTCGGTAGAGTTCGCACCTCTCACGTGACGTGTCGTCGTCTTGCATATAGTCCATGGACAGCTTGTCATGCTAGTGACCTTCATATAATCTGAGTCGGCGTGCTAGCGACAATCTGCGTGTATGTCGTAGATTGAGTCAAGAAGTGGATGCACGGCACGTAACACAACTATTAAGTCTAAGATTTGGCTTATGCAGGATCACGCATTACGACACAATAAAGGATATGTTAATTCGATATCGTTGCACTATATTATAAACTGTGTTGTTGTGATGAACATGAAATGACGGACGATAAGTATAGACAAGTTTACATCAAGTTGTGTAACACGGTTACGATCTCAAGTCACAAGTAGGTTGTACTATTATTATGCCATGAAACTAATCTTAAGGCAAAATTAAAAAGACCACTTAATATTGTGTGTACTCACTAAATAACGTATTGGTTTTGTATGGGTGGGCAAGAGGCCTCCCCACTAGTGCATTCTATGTACTGATACCCCAACAGATTTGTATGCAGTTTTCAGGTAGCAACTCGCTCGGTGTTGAACTCGCTTGAACGTGTCGAGACATGGAGTTCCTTGGCGTTTTGAGGTGTGCAATCGCGTTGAAGTCTTTGCCGTATAAAGGACATGATGTATGGACATTGTCTATTATAATCTTCTTCAACTTGTAAGCCCCATGGCATGAGTGATTGTACTAAAAGAAGAGTGTGTGAGATTGAGTGATTGTAACCTTAACTTTGAGCCGTTGTAATCTTTTGTTTCAATACCAATAAAGAGTTTCATTTGCATAACTTGAGTATATTCAACTTTTCTGCTTAGGACTTCTGTGTGACTCAGTTATTAGCTGCTCAGTCGACCGTTTTGGTATTCGTCTTGTGCGAGCGCAACTTAGGCTTGCACGACATCACGTCCTAGCGAGGACGATCGGTTCTGCAGAACCGGGACGTGACAGGGTTGACTTCAGGTTGTGAGCTACTCGTAAAAAAACTGTCAGTTCTCTTATAGAGCTTTTCTGCTCCATAGTTGACCTCATTCCGAGGGGAGAAAGCTATGGATGATGATGATTGATGATGAAGATAATAATGATGAAGTATTCACATATGCCTTAATAGAAGATACAAACTGATTCAAAAATATCATTGATACACTACAATCTACTGCAGTTAGAGGTAGAAAGGATACACCTACAAATTCAGTTGTTATTTTGAGAAAAAAGTTAGCTACCTCAGACTAGTTAAACAAAAGCATAGTTGTGAGTCAATGTTCCTGCTTGCTTTGATCCTCCCCACATCGGATTCTCAGAAGACATGAGAACTTACATTCTTTGATTCCCTTCTTTCACAAGCTTTAAAATCAAGATGTTGGCACATGACTCACATCCATCTTGTGCTCCACAACAATCTTTCATAGAGAACACGGTTCTCGAGATGTTTGGACATCAACTGCCACACCAAGTCACTTCCATCCATTTGTCATCTGAAACCAGGATGCCAAATTTCAAGAAAGTAGGGGGGTGGGCCCGACTGTTTTGTTCTGCATGTTGGTATTATTATGTTAGGAGCCTTTCCTAACAGTCCTTGCACTGATGAAGACGAACTGGAATTTGCCATTACAGGGAACAATTTGCTCATTAAAGAAGAGGAAAGGGAAATTTCTAGGGTTTTACTAGATTCAAGAAGAAGAAGACCATACAGAATTTTCAGAGGAAAAGAAAATGAAACAGTAAAACTCTTACACCCTTCTCCACTCTCTGTTGTCTATTTATAGTTGGTTACAATTGGAAAAAGCCTAACTAACTTTATGACTTGGCATAACAGAAATTCTGACTCAACAATTTGAGACAACTGGCAAAGAGTTGCTGACTCTGCAATGGAGAATTAGCTGGCATGTTAGCTGGCAAGGTCCCCACCATAACTGTTGCTGACTAATCCCCAAGCCTCTCTCTCTGATACGCAACTCTGATACTTGAGCCCCCCAGTGAACAGTGAGATCAGTGACACTATAGTGTACCAAAATTAGGTACTTATTAATACCCACCCCATATTTTGACCTTGTCTCAAGGTCAAAGTAAGGAAAATCCTTCACAAACTTCTCATAAGGGACCCAAGTGGCTGTTTCAGCTTCTCCTTCCTTCCATTGGATCAGTAAATCAACTGCAGCCTGGCCCTTCCTTTGAACCAATCTTCGTTCTAACACCCAATCAGGTTCCTGCACAGTTGCTTCACTTTCTTGAGGTGATCCTTCACACACTATAATTCTTCGACTAATGTGTTTCTTCAACTGAGAAACACGGAATACTGGATGCAGTACAGATTTACCAGGTAACTCCAATTTATAAGCCACTGGCCCTATTTTAGCCAAACCTTGTAGGGACTATAGTATCTAGGAGAGAGTTTCTGTGGCCTTCTTTGAGCCACTACTATCTGTCTATAGGGTTGAACCCTTAAGTAAACCATATCACCCACTTCAAATTCTCTTTCAGTCTTATGTAAATCAGTGTACTTCTTCATTCTATCTCTAGCCAATTTGAGATTTTCCTTTAAGAGACACAAAGCATTGTCTCTTGATGCCAAAGTTTCTGCTACTGACTTCTCTTTAACAGCATCTGGTAAGTAAGTCAGAAGATTAGGGGGAACCCTGCCATAAACTGCTTCAAAGTGAGTCACCTTTGTAGAAGAATGCCAAGAAGTATTAAACCAATACTCTGCCCAAGCCAGATGCCTGCTCCACTGCTTTGGTTTCTGTGTGCAGAAACATCTAAGGTATACTTCTATACATCGATTACTGACTTATGTTTGCCCATCTGACTGTGGGTGATAAGCTGTACTATACCTTAATTCAGTTCTTTGAAGTTTGAATAATTCTCTCCAAAATTGGCTAGTAAAAATAGGGTCTCGGTCTGAAACTATGGTTTTAGGAACCCCATGTAGTTTACAGACCCCTTCCATAAAGACCTGAGCCACCACTTCAGTTGTATAAGGATGGGTTTAGGAGAACAAATGAATATACTTTGTTAGCCTATCCACTACTACTAGTATAGTAGTTTTTTTATAACTGGTAGGTAACCCTTCAATAAAATCCATAGATACATCCTCCCAAATTTGCTCAGGTACAGGTAAAGGTTGCAATAACCCAGCTGGTTTGCTAGTCTCTGTTTTATTCAATTGGCATACTTCACAGCTCTTGATGAATTCTTGAACTCCTTTCTTCATGCCCTTCCAATAACAAACGTTTCTTAACCTTTGTAAGGTTTTGTGATACCCTGAGTGCCCTCCGGTAGGTGTGTTGTGATGCTCTTTCAACATAGTTACTACAAAGGGAGATTCATGATCAATCAACAACTTTTGTTTATAGTATAAAAAAACCACTCCTGTAAGAATACTTCTGACAGTCTAATTTTCCTTGCTTCCATTCCTCCACCTTGTTGTGGCAGTAAGGAGATGAGCCATCTGTGTACTGAACTCTTGTAGCCAGCTAGGAATAACAATTGTGAGAGCATTCAAGTCCACTCCTCCTCTTCTAGCCAGACTATCAGCTGCTTGATTTTCCCCTCCTTATACTCCACCCCTATAATGATAACCATACAATTTAGTTCCACTTATATTGGGCTTATGTATAAACCTTCTGCTCCAACATATACTTTAAGGATTTGTGGTCTGTTCTAACAAGGAACTCCCTACCCCATAGGTACTGATGCCATTTCTTTATTGCAAGGAGAACAGCTAACATTTCTTTTTCATAGGTTGATAGCGGCAATGCTCTTCCCTTCAAGGCTTGACTCAAGAAATAGGTCTTCCCTCCTGCATGAGAATAACTCCTATTCCTGCACCTGAGGCATCACACTCCACCACAAACTCCTTTTCAAAGTCTGCCATGACAAGAACTGGAGAAGTTGTTAAGGCCATCTTTAAATTTTCATAGACTTTATGTGCTTCTTCATCTCAATGAAAGGAATTCTTCTTTAACGATGTAGTTAGGGGTTTTGCTATTACTCCATAACTTCTAACAAATCTATAATAGCCAGTTAGGCCTAGAAAACCCCTCAACTGCTTTAATGAATTTGATGTAGGACACTGCACCACAACTTTCACCTTACTGTTGTCCATCTCTACACCCTGATCTGAGATGACATGTCCCAAGTAATTAACCCTGTTTTGGAAGAAAAAAAAACACTTCTTTTGACTCTCAACTGATTTTCAGCCAATTTCTGGAACACCATATCCACATGCTCCAAATCTTCCCCCCAATTTGCACTGTAAACCAGTATTTCATCAAAGAAAACCAAAACAAAACTTCTTACGTACCCTTTGAACACATCATTCATCATGGATTGAAAGGTAGAGGGTGCATTAGTTAGACCAAGAGGCATAACTAAGAATTCGTAATGCCCTTGGTGAGTCCTAAATGCAGTTTTATGAATGTCTCCCTCTGCCATCCTAACCTGGTGGTATCCAACTCTTAAATCCAATTTTGTAAAAAGTTGGATCCCTGTAACTCATCAAACAACTCTTCTATGAAGGGAATAGGAAATTTATCTTTAACAGTGAGTTGGTTCAAAGCTCTAAAGTCTATACACATCCTCCATCCTCCATCTGCTTTCTTAACCAAGATGATTGGTGAAGAGTAGGGACTAGAGCTTGGTCTGATAATTCCTGACTCTAACATCTCCTGTACCTGCTTCTCTATTTCATTCTTTTGCATGTAGGGATGCCTATAAGGTCTACTACAAACTGGTTGTGACCCAGGTAGCAGGGGTATCCTGGATCATACACTCTGGGAGGAGGTAAACCCTTTGGCTCTTCAAAAAGGTAATCATACCTTTGCAATAACTGTTGAACTTCATGTGGCAGATCTTCTCTCTCCAGTAACTTCTTCTATGGTGCACAGTTGAATCATGAACACTTGAGGCTTCTGTCACAGTTCTTTCTGAGCTGGTTCTGTCCATCCTTCTTTATGTGGTTGTATTCCCCTAAACAAATAAGAAGCTCCCTGATACTCATACCTCATTGTAAGGTCCTGAAAATTCCATACTATATCTCCTAGGGTGCTTAACCAATTTGCCCCTAAGACTATGTGGCAGCCAGTGATCGGTAGTTGTAGGAAATTTGCAACAATCTCCTTCCCTTGGCAATGTATAACCACATCTTTGATTAATCCTTGGCTTTGAAGCTTTTCACCATTAGCCACCATCACTTCAAAGATTTGCTTGTCATGGATAGGTAAACCTATCCTAGTACTGAATGTACTATCAATGAAATTGTGAGTGGAACCTGAGTCCACTAAAATCAGAACTGGCCTACTATTCAGAGTTCCTCTCATCCTCATAGTAGAATGTTGTAATGTTCCAGACAAAGCCTGTAAAGAAATAGAAAAAGATCCTGAAGTAGTATGGAACACTGCCTCCTCACTTATTACTCCCTCTCCACTTTGTGTGGCTTCCAGTTCATCTTCATCAGTAGTTATCATATAAAGTTTCTCCTCCTTACATTTGTGTCCCTTAAACCATTTTTCTTCACACAAGAAACAAAGGCCCAGATTATTTCTTCTGGCCAACTCACTGGGGGAAATCATAGCAGTAGGTGAATTGACAGAGGCTTGAGAACCTTCTGGTAGTAGCAGTTTCTGTTGCAGGAACGATCGTCTTCTTAATATCTTCAAAATTCTGAAAAGACTTCTGGTTATAACCACCAGTTTTTGCAGGTAAAGGGTTTGCTTTGTAACTCTTCCTAAGGGCTGTCACCTCGGCCTCGTGTAACCTGGCCAATTGCATTGCCAGTGGTAAAGAGGAAGGGCTAGCTATTTGCACCTCAAACCTTATTTCTTCTTTCAGGCCTCCCATATACTGGCTCACTAAACAAGCCTCATTGATTCCTTGGATCCTCTTTGATAGTTTCTGGAATTGGGAATCATACTCTTGGACACTTTCTTATTTTAAGAGTTCCAATTCAATGACATGATCTGTGAACTGTGAGAGTCCAAATTCCAGCTTGATGGCTTCACTAAATTCATCCCAGCTCATAAATCCACCTCTAATCTTCACTGTCCAATCAAATCAATAGGCAGCTGTGTTCTTCATTTGCACTGAACAGGTCTTGACTCTTATCTCCCGGAGGTACATTATAGTAGTTAAAATAGTGATTCACCCTAAGCAACCATTCTTCAACCTCTGAACTCCCATCATATTCAGGTAATTTCAATCTCAAAGTTTGATAACTATGAGTGTTCTGCATTAATGGACCAGCCAATCCATTTCGAGTGGCAGAATTTGCAACCCCCATTTTTTGTCAGGGAGTTTGGAGTTATATGACTTTTGACCCCTGCAAATTGCACATATTTTCCACAAAATTAGGGTTTTATGCTGCTAATGAAGTCTCAACATGAACTACGAGATTCTTGCAAGGAATTTGATCCTCATCCCGCCTAATTCATGACAGTTCCTCTATAATTCTATCAACCTTATAGGTAAGTTGATTGAATTACCTTCCAAATTCTGGATCCTTGCTTCACCATTGAAGATTGCTCGACTTGGTAGAGATCTATGTAATATTCCATGGCAGCTTCTGCTCAATTCATCTCCTCCATCGTCGGCTGGATCGAGATGATGCTCTGATACCAAATTGTGAGGAGTCTTTCCCAACAGTCCTTGAACTGATGAAGACGAATTGGAATTTGCCATTACAGGGAACAATTTGCTCAGAAAAGAAGAGGAAAGGAAAATATATAGGGTATTATTAGATTCAAGAAGAGGAGGAAGAAGAAGACCATACAGAATTTTCAGAGGAAAAGAAAATGGAACAGTAAAACTCTTACACCCATCTCCACTCTCTGCTGTCTATTTTATGTTGGTTACAATTGGAAAAAGCCTAACCAACTTTATGACTTGACATAACAGAAATTCTGACTCAGCAATTTGAGACAACCGGCAAAGAGTTGTTGATTCTGCAATGGACCACCATAACTGCTGCTGACTAATCCCCAAGCCTCTCTCTAATACGCAACTCTGATACTTGAGCCCCCCAGTGAACAGTGAGATCAGTGACACTATCGTGTACCAAAGTTAGGTACTTATCATATTCACTGTTCTAAAAGGCGGTCTAGACGGTGCCTAGGCGCTAGGCCCTCGGTGTCCGCCCGATGTCCGTCTAGACCCCCCGACGTCCGATTATGCATGTTTTGGAATTTTGTGGTCTTTTTCTGCAATTTCAGTATTTTTTTTGGATTTTTTAATTTATTTTTAAACCGCCTAGATTTAGGCGGCCGCCTAGGCAGGCTAGGCGCTAGGCGGCGGGTGCCCGCCTGACTAGCGTCTAGCGCTTTTCACAACCTTGATCATATTATAAGACCTCATGTAAGTTAGGCTGGGTTTGGGGATTTTGCTTATCATGGCTGCTTCTACTTGATTTTTGTTTTTGAAGTAATCCAGAAACCTGTTTGGTATGAGCAGCTTATCAAAATGCTTTGAAATCCTGTTCAAATTTGGGACAAATTTCGAAAGCCGATGCAAGGTTGATGTCAAACGTTGCTTCTGTTGCTGCCTTTTGAAAAGCAACAACAATCCCAAACCACGTCTTAGTGGATAGTGGATATGATATTCTTTGTTTCTATATTCCAATTTCATAATCGATGCTCTCTTTTGAATTGATTGGTGAGTTCAACAAGCAAAGACGATGCACATGAGCAGACATGGAGGTGTTTATCATCCTAACGTTGGGAATTGTTAATAGATGTCTGAAGTGACCTACAAATAGAGGATTATACTGTACCAAGGTTTGTGCTTTGTAGCATGGTTCTAAATATCAGCTGGTACCAATACGTATCCGTGATATCGTATTGTTTTAGCATGTCCCAGACCCGACACTAACCCTCACCAGTACCATCTGATACTGAACTTGAGGCCCTCTTTTCCGCCAATCTAACAGAGAAACCTTCAAAGAAAAAGAGTGCAAAATGGTGCCACACCAAAATGATTCAGTCATGTTATAGTATGTCTATAAGACTACTTATTAACACACCGTAACCATTACGATACACCGAAGTTGTATATCTACATATTCCAACATTCATTTATCTATTAGAAACTATATATTGTGGGGTACTTGTCTATAAGTAAAATAAACAACCTATTGCGGGTGAAAGATTCAGCAACAATGAATATTGTTTCATTCAAAACTAACGGGAAACGAATAAGATTATGTCTAAATGTTACTTTTATTCTTAACAATCTTTTTTATCATTTTTTAGCTTTCAAAAACCACGAAGTTTAAACTCTAAACTATTGTCACCAAGGATACTCATAAGAAGGCATCAAAATCAACAATACAAACTTTGCTTTAGGATACTTGAAAGGTCTCCCACTAGTTTGGTAAAGTACCTAGTAGGCACAATCCATGTATCTCGTCATCAAACTTGACTCCCATTGTAGATAGTTGATCCACCACTTATTGACGTTATCCAATATGGAAGTCTCATCTTTGTATCACAAGCAATCTTCTTGATCAGAAATAGCTTCTTGATGTTGGTCTTTTAGCATACGACGACTCTAGTTAGATGTTTGATAAATACACATGCCTCGTTGCTTGTATCCTATGTTAATACATATATCACTATCTATTTAGATAATATTTTTATATACACACACATATATAATATATAGAGGGAGGGATTTGTTCAGTGCGAACCATGTCTTCCATCATCATATTTGCATATGAAATGTGATTTGCAGTATCCATCATGATCTCCATGGTCTATAACATATATGAGTTAAATTTATGTGATTTAGAAAACTTCAACCCATTGATTAAGGGAGTCTAGTTTTAACGGCTTCACACAATATAACAAATAAGAGGACTGGGTTGAAGTTATGTCAATCACATAAAATTTAACTCATACACAAATTTAATTCATACATGTTTTAGAACATGAATATCATGATAGAAGGTGCAAATAACGATACAAATTCAATGATAGAAGACATGGTTAAAACATGCATTCATGTCCACAATCAAACAACTCACTATATGTTGTTTTAAAGAATAGAATAAGTTAATCCAATTGATCCCTTGATTAGAATTCTCCAACCGGTTACCCGCAAGATCTTTTATGTACAAAAGATTTTGAATAGTGATGAACGTTGTGGATCGACATTATATAGAGATAGAGGAGAAGTTATAATATATCCTTTTGGGAGGATTTGAGTGCATATCCTTACATGAATAGTGTACAACATTATAAGGTCCCTGAATTTTTCTTTTCAAATTTTGTTTGTTTAATTATTTTAGCATGGAGATCGTGATCTATTGACTAGCAATAGAAGTTTTTAGAGTAATAGATATATTCAACTCATTATTCTAAATGTTCATTTTTGGAACCACTTGAGGAATAAGAAGACAAAAAAAATCGGCACTACGAACTTTGAGCGGTCTCCCATGAGTTTGGCAAAGTACCTAGTAGGCACAGTCTATGTATCTTGTCATCAAATTTAACTCCCACCAGTTATTGACGTGACCCAATATGGAATTCTGATCCTTGTATCACAAACCATCTTCTTGGTTAGAAATAGCATGTCGATGTTGTTCTTCTTAGCATACAACGACTCTATTGTGTTAATACATCTATCACTATCTATTTAGATAATATTTGTTTATACACACACACACACACTATGCAAATGACCTCTAGCCTAGTGGTTAAGAGAGATGCATGCGGCCCGAGTGGTCAGGAGATCGATTCCGGGTGGGAGCGTTCGCCACAATTACCTTCTTTCAAATATATATATATATATATATATATATATATATATATATATATATATATATATATATCGTTCGCCACAATTACCTTCTTTCAAATATATATATACACACACACTAGCATATATGCACGTGCTTTGCACGTATTTTAATCTTCTTTTAATTAACTTAGGAAGACTACTTAGGAAGATCAAAGGGCAGTCTTCGTAATTCCTAAGTTGTCCTTATTAAAATTAATGAACCATTTTAATTAGTATAGATATGTAAGGGTATTTTTGGAAGAAAAATTCCACGGTGAAGCAGAACTTTTGGCATTATATATATATATATATATATATATATATATATATATATATATATATATATTGAAAAATATATATATATATATATAGGGGGAGAGAGAGAGGGAGGGAGTTAATCGGTGCAGACCATGTCTTCCAACATCATATTTACATATGAAATGTGATTTGCACCATCCATCATGAGTTCCATGGTCTATCTATACCATGTCCGAGTCAAATTTTATGTGATTTAGAAAACTTCAACCCATGCTCAAGGGAGTCCAGTTTTAACAGCTTTCAAGCAATATAACAAATAAGAGCATTTGGTTGAAATTATGTAAATCACATAAAATTTAACTCATGCATGTTTTAGAACATGGAGATCATGATAGACAATGTAAATAACCATAGTGTATGCAAATTCAATGATAGACGACATGGTTAAAACATGCATATAGGTCCACAACCAAACAATTCACTATATGTTGTTTCAAAGAATAAATAAGTGAACCCACTTGATCCATCGGTTAGAAATCTCCAACCAGTTACCTCCAAGATCTTTTATGCACAAAGGAATTAGAACACACTTAGATCGTGATGAAGGTTCTGGATCAACATTATATAGAGATAGGGGAAGTTATAATTTATCCTTTTGAGAGGATTTGAGTGCATATCTTTAGATTAATAGTGTACAACATTATAAGGTCCCTGACTCTCTTTCTTTAAAGGTTTGTCTGTTTATTTATTTTAACATGGGGATCATGATCTATGGTTCGGAATAGATGTTTTCAGAATAATAGAGATATCAACTTATTATTCTAAATGTTCAATTTCGGAACCACTCGAGGAATAAGCAAAGATCTTCAAACAATTTGGTTCTCCAATTATTTAAAATGAGTTTGGTCAGAACTAGAACCAAATCAACCTTGAACCCAGTTATAGGAGTTCACATCTGAACTGCTTCAAAATGTATTTGGGTCAAATCGGACCCATTACCCAACTATGTCCATCGGGTTCACAGTGGCTGGTTCACTGCTCAACTTAGATTAGAGGGCTTGCCGGTTCAAGGTTCATAACCCACTTTAGAACAAAAACTGTATTCACAGAGCACCTTGCTACCACAGGTTGCCATGACATTATTGACCCTCATGGAGCCGCCAGATCTTTCACCAGGTTAGTTTCTTTCCTCCTTCACCTCTCTTCCTCCTGGTATCCTCTCTTTCTCTATATGATTCCTTTCTTTCCTTCCAATGTTGATTCCCCTCATAAAACCATGGAATCATTTTCATTTTTTTTTATTTCTTTTTTTGGCAGTTTCTGTGTGTTTGGCCTGTTCAACGGAATCTCATCCAAGAACAGGAGTAATTGACCCCAGTCTGATAATGCACTGAACAATATACGGCACTCTTTGTAATAAAGTCAATAGTTGGGTATGTGATTGCAATAATATTAATACTGGAGTTCAATACACATTAAGGAATCCAGTTAATTTAAACTAGTCTGAAATTGTATTTTTTTTTTATTTGAAAAAAAGAGAGTGCTTCAACAAGTGGTACACGGATGGCAGAATCGGACAACAAATCATCTGGTGTATGCATGAAGAGCTTCAAGCTAAATGCCCGATAATACTAAGAGTGGTAATTTATGCATATCCTAGTAAGCATATCATCTGTGTATCTAAGGCAGGAGGATGGCATTACCGCAAAGAATCCACCTGCTCCATTTCCTGCATCAACAACTATATGAAATCCCTCCAATGGCTTCTCTGTAAATTAATGAAGACAGGTGAGACTGGCCATTTTATATGGCATTACACTAGATATTGGAAGACACAATTTTAGCTTCAAAGACAACATTAAAATCGTTAGAATCGTCTATTTAGTTATAGAGTATCAATTACTATTAGACTAGATAAAGATGACTGTACTTAGATACATAGAAGAGAAAACATACCAAGATTCCCAGCAGCTAGACGAACTGCTTTTACAAGATCAGAAGTGTAAACAGCCATATAGTCCACTTTTCTTACAGCGGCAGCAGCAGCTTCTTCTGATTTCTTTAAACTTTCAACTGAGAAGCCCTCGTATATATTTGCAGCACGTTCTAAGATGTCTTTAATGTCTGACTTACCCAACCCCCCAGCATTTGTGAAAAATTTGAAGCCATTACGATTGTACGGAAGATGGCTGGCTGTGTGCAACAAAATGACCACAAAAAAAAAATTATTGTCGGTTGATTCTGTGTAGAATTTGAAGCCAATATGATGTATGTGTGGCTATTTAAATGTTGTAGGCAAAGGCTAATTTGCATTTAAATACCTTCAACTTTGCACTATAATAACTTTGCTACCTTAAAATAGTTTTATGTTCAATTGACTACCCTGAATTCAAGTCCTTTGCTACCTTAGGTTAACCACCCGTCCAATATGCCAATATTCCCGTGAACCTCACATGCCACTTTTTGGGCCTTTGGATCGTGTTTTAAATCACCTGTTTACCCATCGTCTTCCTCCCATCAAACAAAATTGGGAAAAATCTCTGCAACCCTAATTATCTTCAATATAAACCTTAATCTCTGGTTTGTGGCCCTTCAATCACTTCCACTTACCAAATCTAAACCCTAAGTTTTTAATTTCTTCTTTTATTTATGTCAACACTATCCTAATTTTATCTCCAATTTCTAACAGAGTACCTTGGCGATTCCGGACTTGCAGAGGAGATGTAGAAGGAAATGTTTCACCCTTCAACTCCTGTTGATAAAGGATAGGTTCTCCAGAATTGTAATTTTGCATTTGTATAAATGTATACACTAAATGTTGTAAACTCTTCAAGTAATTATAAATGAAAAAAGATTTGTGGATCACAAAGTTTTAGTGATGAAAAAGTATCACATGCATTCCATGAGACAACCATGGATTTACATCAGGAGCTACAGAAATCCAGATGTTCTTGGTGCACACCCAAAGAAAATTGTTGCACATGTATGAATAACTGACAAAAGTTGATGGTACATATATGCACAACTTACAAAGATAGAAGGTATTTATGTGAATAAAAAAGTTAAAGGTATTACATAAAGAATAAAACCTTAGTTTTAACTCTTCTAACTTCTAACCTTCAAGGTAGTCCAAAAGTAGAACCCTAGCCACAGTTTTGAATTCCTTCCATAGCTGCATTTGAGGGAAAATTGTCTAAAACTTCTCTCCAGGTGGCCAAAATTTGGGATTTAGCAATTTTTCCTATCTCTGAAAAAATTAACTGATTTGCCCAGTCAAAACCCAAATCCATCTCACAGTTAATTGGGCGGGGGTAGTCCGGTATTTTTATATTTTCCGTAATGGTGCTAAGTAGCTAATTGCTAAAAAAAGGATTTAAGGTAGCACAGTGGATAGAAAAAAAAAAGTTTTAGCCTAACAAAGTGATTATGAATAAAGTTGAAGGTATTTAAACGCAAATTAGCCATAGACAAATTACAGAAGCCCATGCAAGGTTTTGTTGAATTGGGAATGAATGCAGCAAAAGCTCAATGGGTCTTGACTTCTCTTCGGCTGCACCTGTTATCATTATGGCTCCATCAACTGGGCACAGGAAATCCTCGTCTTCCGTAAGAGTGCTGTTGAACATTGCTGGTGTAGATGCCAATCTGCAAATAGAAATAGTAAGGTTATAGGCATACTGGCATAGTCCATCTTGTTTCTACTCCTTTTCTTGTAGTGCATATAAAAAAAATATGTTTGCCCATAATTTTAACCTATGTAGCACAGACGCTCTCCTCTTAATAATGTGTCCCATGTTGGACACGTATCGGACACTGACACTCCCAGACACTCTCCGGACACGTGTCGGACGCTCATTTTATGTGTCCTCGTATTTCTATTTGAAATCAGGCATGGAGACTCTACGAATAAGGACACATGTCGTTACGTGTCCTCGTATTTCCATTTGAAATTGGGCACAGACACACAGAATAAGGACACGTAGCGAACACATTTTCTATGTTTTTTTTCTTAAAATAAGGATAAAAGTCAAAATCAAATACAAAACTTAAAACATTTTGTTGTGGCATTTTAATTTCATATAAATCACATAGCTATTATCCCTATATATATATATATATATATATATATATATATATATATATATATATATATATATATATATATATATATATATCGTGTCCTTAATGTGTCGTATCCTAGCTTTTTGGAAGAACTTGTGTCGCCGTGTCGCGTCCGTTCAACATAGATTTTAACCAAACAAATGACAGTAAAGAAAATTTGTGAATTGACCATGTATGCACCAAGTTTTACTTAACAGACAAAGCCGAAACGTTTCGGCTGGCAATTAAAGGGTCCGAAACAATCCAGACTACGTAAACCACGGAAACAACCTCCATTGCATAGAGACCAATGCAGAAACTGAGTTTTTAAACCCTGGTGCCAATCCAGACTACGGAAACCACGGAAACAACCTCCATTGCATAGAGACCAATACAGAAACTGAGTTTTTAAACCCTGGTACTTTCTTATTGCATAGGCTAGAAATATGATGCCTCCTGCAATTAAACTTAATACTCCCAAGGAAAGGCAATAATCAAGAAGCATATATGACTCACCCATATTGAACAACATCGAGTCCAGCACCTGCAATTCCCCGAGAAACTGCATCCTGGAAGTCCAGTCAGGTTTGAAAAAAGTTTAACAGAAGATTCAGTTTTCAAAAATCAATATAACAAGAATTAACACACACACACCCACAAAACAAAAATTGAATTTTAAACCCAGTGACCTACGGCTCCAAGCCAAACATGCACCTTGGAATAACTAAATATACATAAAAACTAAATAGCAACGTACATGTACATTGACTTAAGCAAGTAATTAACAACATTATTCACTCAGTTAACTGGAAAAGAAAACATGTTTATATAAATGAAGTCATTTCTCGTCACATAAAATGTTCAAATAATATATGAATAAACAATGTATGTGTAGATTAAAAAAATTTAACTTCTAAACCTGCTTTGGGTATTAAACATCAAGTAGAATAGACCAAGGTTCGCAGTATCAGTATCGGAATCGGTATCGGACCATTCCTATGAGTATCGGTATCGGCAACATCTGTAGTATCAGCGGTTTCGGATCGGAGTATCGGATTTTTTGTATCGGAAAACAAATAATTATTAATAAATTATTAACATATAAAAAAATATTTTATACATTTAGGCATAATTTTAAGTATTTTCAGTGTTATTTCTTAGTAGTTTTGAAATTAAATGAAATAGTAGTCACCCTTACCGATTGGTTTACATGCAATAGATCAATTTTCTTCTTTTATATGCTTTTACAACCTTATTATGCTTCAAACCCTTGTTGATTTGTCTTTTTTCTTTCAAATTTCTTTGCCAAATTGATGGAAAAGAGACCCCCAATGTCGGTATTGGCCAGTATCGGATCGGGAAATGCCAAATTGTATCGGTATCTGCTGTATCGGATCGGTATTGGCCGATACTTTAAAATATGGAATAGACAAAAGAGAACGTTCAAGAATTTGAAAGTGGCACAGCTTCATACACCAGCCATGAGGTGAGCATGTAATTAGAAAAGGAAAATGCAGAAAGAGTATGATTCCACTACGATTATCATTTACCCTCATATAATTCTGATGAAAAATGCAACTCACAACAACAAAGTTGAGTAAAAGAATTGAAGGTAACACCATAGAGGGAAAAGAGTAAGTCTAATACATAAGCAAAGATAGGATTCACTATTCAGTTTAATTGTCTTCAAATACATAAGCAATCTATAACATGATCACCATAATCATCTTTATCATCAATGCAGCGGCATCATCATCATTCAAGTCTTTTGGTACAAAAATGGTGCATTCACTATGAGTGAGACTTAGTAGGTGAGAACTTGTAGCTTAGATCCATCTATTTACTGTCTATACGCGCACCAAACCATTCTGAGATGAAACTTGTGTACTAGCAAAAAAGTAACCACCCCAGCCAATCTGAAGTTAGAATATGCAGTATCTTGAGTATCAGCTAGTAGAGGATCCCATGGGAAGAAAGTATAACTAGTGACGTCAATCTATGAAGGCAGAACAAAAAACATCACAATACATTTCAAGAATACATGACAAGTGAGGTTGTTATGGTTGCTACGCAAGTGGGGCACCTTCTGATGCAGATACTGATTCATCAAAGGGCGCGAAATGTACATCTCAACTCTCAAACTTATCTAGCAGTGTTTTTAAAATCATTTTATACGGCTGATTAATCGTCCAATTACAACTTTTTAGTCCATGTCCAGTTAAACTTTCTTTTAACTAAGCCTATTAAATGACCAGACCGCTTAACCAGCACAAAAAAGAGTAAACATGACAGCTTGTTTAACCACCCTGATTAATCACTGTTCAGGTCTGTGTGGAAGCAGGTCTGATCAAAATCAAATACCCGAAATCCAACCCATTCACTTCCCTAAATAAAAACCAGATCAAAATCCCAATTACCACCCTAATTTCTTACCAAATTCTCAATGTCCAACTCCCTTCCTCTTCCATCTTCCCTCTAAAGAGAGTCAGAGAAGAAAGGGCACATCAGCAACAGCCCATTGACAGTAAAGATATTTTGTTTTTTCCTTCAATATCTATCTCTCTACTTTGTTTATTTGTCTTTCGGCAACATGATAGTTTTTACTGATTAGGTATCTACAAGAGTATCTCACGATAAGCAGCAACCGGCAGCAGAATGCCAATTCTGGTTTATTTTCCTTTTTTTTCTATTTTTTGAATTGTCAACATTATTTTCATGGGGAAATAACCATGTACAGAGTGATTAAGTGGAGAGTTATCCGATTACTCGATCAGAAGTCCCAGACCAAGCGGCACAGAGAAATTTATCCTTTTATCTACCTAATAATGGTTCAACTATGATGTCATCATTGTTTTGTACTTCTTACTAACAAACAGTGGGAAAAAAACTAAATATGTTCAAAGAACTCCAGATAGATATTTAAGAGCTAGAGTTTATAATCCCACTGGAAGCTGAAAGGGGCCAGAACAAGAATTAAGTTACCGATTTAAGTGTTTGGTGATATCAATACCATCTTAGTCTCTAAACTCTGTTGTGTTAAAAATAGACGTGATTCTATTGTAGCAAGTTTTATGACCTACCTCTCTATCTACTCTTTCCTATTCAAGGAAAACTTGGCAAAGCCAGGTATAACTTCGTATAAAGAAAAGCCACACCGTCCACCAACTGGCAGTCTGTATTATATGGCATGACCCACTAGTCCGAGCCTCAGGAGGGTTATAATTTGAGATCAGACTGGCATTAGTTATGAAGAGCTGGTCAACTTGCTTGTGGAAATAATGGCTGAATCATGCCACCAACCATCTTGATAAGAAAAGAATTTGAAGATAATACAGTATGTTGAGAACACATATATAAGAACAGTTTCTAAAGTGGCATTCAAGAATTTATGGTGATCAGCTCGTACTAAAGCTAAAACACTTTTGTACGCTATGCCACAAGTCATATGTCACTACTATCCTGGGAATTTATATTTTGTGCTCATCAGCTGACAACCAGCCGACCCAAAAAAATTGGGATAAAGGCTCCGTTGTTGTTGTTGATGATGTAGCTGACAACCGAGTGTTATTATATTCAAATGACAACAACTAGTGGAATAACATAAGAAGAAAAAGGAAAATATATGATGTTGCACATGATGCACATAATACATAAGTTATGGTTATGAACAACTTGTGGTTCATATAGAAACACATGCCTTGCCTCAAAGTTAAAAAATCAGATAACAGCTTCTCTGCAATATGAAACAGCATAATAATAAAAGAATAGGAAGGAGAGGAGGAAGAAGGGGGGGGGGGTCCATTCAACAATGATACACAAAATTATTAACTGTCTGTAACTATTGGAGTCTGATTGTTAATAAGTTGGCCATTCTTTCTCCAAAAAAGGGTTACGTGGTTCTGTACGCATATGTATGAATATTCTCAAAGTTGCAAAACTGATTTGCGTAGAGCTGAGAATAACAAAAAATTAAAATTGTGTGGTGACAACATTTTAAGTATCAATCATAAACCAATCCATTTCGGCTGTTTTGGGTAGGAATTGGAGGGTCCTAAATCACAGAACCATAACTGCTAATATAGGAAGCGTCCGAAAAATGAAATTAAAACATAGGTTTCGAATATTGATGCAAAAATATTAATACCTGCACTGGGACTAAGATATTTAAAGTTAATAGCAAATTGAACAGTTACCTGTAGTATCTTTGCAGATATGCGTGAATCATGGCCGACAGAGACACTCAAACGTTTGGATCCAACTGACTTTTTTCTATCTGATAACCATGAAGCAAAAGCAGCAGCAATTGCTTCCGAAACAGGCTCAGTAAGGTTGACTGGCTCCCCCTCAACACCAGCTACAGCAACACCTCGAATATCACTGAAAAATTAATGTCAAATATTAATGCTTTTATAGTTCTGGATTGTCTAGACTCTAAGTCAAACTTGGAAGTCAGAATTTAGCCTTCATATGATACTTCATCACTTCTCATCTCCATGAGAAACATCCAGGATAGATAATACATATCTAGGGTGGATTTAATTATCATGGTTGTTTCTGCCTTTTTTTTCTTTTTTTTGGAAGTACTCCAAAAAGTTGTTTGATAACAACAGCTTATCAATTTTTTTAAAAAAGCTAGTTCAATGGGGCAGCTTTTGAAAGCAAGTGCGAGGCTGCTTCTGCTGCTTTTTTAAAAAGCAGAAGTATTTTCAAACTAGGCCTTATTCATAAATTAAAATGATTTTTACACTACAAACTTCATTAATATAGGACTTAATGTAGAAATTAGCCTTGAAATTGGAAGCAAAATAAGTAATTACCGGACTATGTATAAGATAATTATTGGCAGAGTCGTTTTTTGGCATCCACTTGTAAGTCTTAATAGGTGATAAGATTGCATCTTATAAATCAATCCTACCTTTTAAAGTCAGAATTTATATTGTAATTTAATCAAACGTCAGAACAGATACAATATATTTCTCTGTTAGTCTAAAGATTTGTGACCACACAAAGGTCTTTTCTGGCACGACACTAAGGCTTGGAGCTTGCATCCTGAAGTAACTCACTAGTTTGCATAACCACAATTGCTGAATAACAAAAAAGTATGCCTTGGTAGCCAGTCAGAATTCCAGTTCCAGCACCATAAGTGATACATAAATCATACATCCCTTAAGCAAAAAATGGTCGCTCCCCATGGGAAGTTCATAGAGTCAATTCTCAACGAGTCCATAATCCTAAAGTAGTACAAGAAACTGACATAAAGCAGAACATGTCAGCAATCCAAATGTACAGAAAGCTGTTGACGTACTTCCTAAATGTGAAAAGGTTCGTTTTGATGAAGTCTCTAATATTGGAGATTACACTTGACTATTCTAAGATTAAGTGGAGAACTTCACGCCTCAGCATCCTATAAATTGCATTAGAACCTTCAAGAAGTTATTCTAGGAATGCTAGTTTAGGAGTTAAAGCTATCAAGTAAAATCGATGTTGATACTACTCATTAGAAATAATTTCTTGAAGGCTTTGTTATATTTCTAAGAAAGTTGCATTTAAACTTCAAGTCATGTGGCTAGCAAAAGTCTATTTGAGAAATATGTATAAAATGTAGTACATCAGATCCTCCAGAAGTAACATACTTGGAACTAGTTCGCATGTCTCCAAGACTAATCCAAGTAAACAACAAATAAGCATCATATCTTCAATTCAAATTGATTTTCTATTAGTAATCTAATTTAAGGTCGAGGATATTTAACTCAAGAAATCACCCTTTGTGTGTGTGTGTGTGTGCGTGTGTGTGTGTGTGTGTGTGTGTTCGCTTTCCCTTTCTCAGTAACCCTGAGTTGTCATCCACATCACCAGAACCAAGATCCCATGTGATGTTCACAAAAAAGCCATATGAATGTACCTTCCATTTTGAAGCTTTTGAAAATTGACCTTCTCGAATGACGGAATGGTACTTGGACAAGAAGCAGCTGTAGGCATAAGAAAACAAAAATAAGTCAAAAACTAGGAATAGTTTGAGGCTAATAGTTAAATAATGAAATCAGAAATTTCAGTACAAAAAACCTCAGAATTTCACCACAATCAAAATGTAGATGAAACTATTAGAAACCTATTAAAAAAAGGTATTTGGATTTAAATATCAAGGTCGACCTCCAGTGAAGTTACATATAACCCTAAAGTCTTTCTTGAGGTCGACCTGGATAATGAGAATCTAGAACAGACCATTGCAACGGACACTTGCTCGGTTCCCAACATTAATCTGATGTGCTGCTAAGGTATGCAACTGCATGGCAGACATGCCAGCACATGCTATCTTCCATCCCTGCTTGGGATGTGCGTTGTGCATACTGAGGGCACAATAGTCCCTGGGATATCTGGTGTCCAATTGCCTATTCCGTCGACAGTGCTGCGACAGAAATACATTTTGAACAATCTTCCCTGATATCGCTGCATGCAAATCGCAAATTTATCAGATCTATACCTGTGTTATATCAATCAAATAACACTAAGTTTACTAATTACTCTCGACAACAATTGTCTCAGGTTAATCCTCATTTGTAAAGTTATACCATTATACGGAAGCTTTCATATCCAATATAGCAGAACAGGGATTACATTATAATTATAGATGAACTAAACAGTAGTGTAAGTATCGATTCCTGCTGAATGCAAAGATGTTAGGCACAAGATTCCTAATAGCGATAGCAGGCTACCGGCACGTATTGTTTATGTCAACAGACAGCACATAGTGGACAGTGTCGGACAATGTCAAAACAATTGTATACTGTTGTAATTCACTTCATATATCATATATGTGATAAATAATATAGTAACATATTGCACAATTCTTTGAAGAAACTAAAACTGAACAAATTGTAAGCAAAATGAAACTGAAAGTATATCAAACTTCTTGAGTAATAGAGATATTAATCAAGTGTTAAGCAAACTGAAAATGTAGAAAGAAAGAGAGTAGAGAGAGAGGACAGAAATAGAGAGATAGAATGAACAGCGCGACAGTGAGAGTATAGGGGAATATAGACATATATCTATTATATAATGCCAAAAGTTAGGCTTCACCGTGGAACTTTTTTCCAAAAATACCCTTGCATGTCTATTCCAATACAAAAAATAATATTTCTATTAGGGGTAGTTAGGTACTTACAATATCTAGCTTTTAGTATTTCAATATATTAGTTTTGTCTTTTGCTCTTTTCAAGCATATACAAAGTTAATTAAAAAGACAACTTTGAGTGTCTTTTGATCTTTTCAAATACATACAAATCTACTATATAATGCCAAAAGTTAAGCTTCACCGTGCAACTTTTTTCCCAAAAATACCCTTGCATTTCTATTCCAATACAAAAAATAATATTTCTATTAGGGGTAGTTAGGTACTTACAATATCTAGTTTTTAGTATTTCAATATATTAGTTTTGTCTTTTGCTCTTTTCAAGTATATACAAAGTTAATTAAAAGACAACTTTGAGTGTCTTTTGCTCTTTTCAAATACATACAAATTAAGTTAATTAGAAGACAATTAAAATACGTGCAACGCACGTGCATATATACTAGTATATATATAATGCCAAAAGTTAGACTTCACCGTGGAACTTTTCATTGCATATATACTAGATTGCTGCTACGGAGAGGAGCGCTAGTACTAAATTCAGTTTAGCCACCGAGGGCAAGGTTTTCTTATTAGCAATCCTATACTGCTATAGCCTTTGGCAACAAGGTGAGTCTTCAAGTGCTCGACAAAACCATCGGAATTATGTTTCATAGTGAACACCCAGTGACATCTAATGTTTGGGAGGCAGAGGAACAAGATCTCATGTGCCATTGTCCCATAGAGGAAGCATTTCGTCATCCATCCAGAAAGAGCATTGAGCAAGTTATGATGTATGGACACAAAAAATGGTTTGTATCCATATTGTGTCCATACCTATATACATGACTGGGTTCATGCAATATAGGTAACTACTTATTGTACCCATATGAAAATGTTTGTATCCCATATCCATATTGTGTCTTGATCGGTATTTGTATCCACAGAACGTATGTCGTTAGTATTGTACAATACACGATGCACATCTTACGGTCCAATACAATCGGTTGATCCAATACCATGTAGGTTCAAAGGCGGATTCATAGAATTTAGTGAGTGGGGGCTAGGAAAAAGAAAGTCAATTTCAAATGTGTGTGAGAGGATTCGAACTCAGGACCTACAAATATATTCATATTACTTAACCAACTAGCCTAGCATTCAACAATAGTTTATAGGAGAGTCCATATATAAATATAAGGTTTGAATATTTTTTTGGGAAATACCTAAAATAGGGCTTGAGCCCCCACACATTTGCATGTGGATCCGCCCTTGTGTAGGTTGATAGGTAGTATCATTTTTATTTATTCTTATACTTGGGTCATGTAATGTATGCTTAAGGATATGAATTCTGGAACTAGATAGACCGGTAAAGATGAAACAAATAAAAAATCCAAATAAAATTATATTAAATCATGTTTTTATATTGATTTAGAAGCATAAAACTAAACTCCTAGAGTTATCGTATCATTCGATACACGATATTATACGCAAGTAAATCGATACACGATGTGTATTGCAGGTTGACAACCTAGCGCACAACATATAGTCAGGGGCGGATCCAGAAACTATAACTAGGGTGGGCTACCATATATTTGGGTGGGCTAGAAGTAGGCTGATCCATATAAAAAAATTCAAAAAAAAAATTATATGGAAAAAACATGTAATTTTTTTTTTTTTTGGGGTGGGCTCCAGCCCACCCCATCTCATACTTGCATCCGCCCCTGCATATAGTTAGATACATGACTGGAAGAGATTGGAGATATAGAGGTCAGAAGAGAGACGAAGGGTCTTCTTGGATTGAGGGGGAAAAATAAAGTGAAGGGAAGTTAAGTGAAGGGAGGGTAGTCTAGTCAATACATACAACTTTGCTTAGATTTGAGGGAGAGTTAAGTGGGGTGTGTTTAATAACTCTTGCTTGGATTGGAAGTTTTGAGTAGGAGAAAACTTAATTAAAAAAATGTAATATTTAAGAAAATACCCTTATTACATATGGCATAAAATTAGATTAATTTTATTGAATTTTTAATTAAAACTTGTCAAAATATCTTCACAAAAAATAATGTCTACAAATCTGATACATATATAAAGAAAATAACTAGAATCCAAATACAATAAAATTAAGTAATATGAGAATTATAGGCTTCTACCGTTTGTAAGCTAGGGAGCAGCAAGTTGAAAGCAAAAAAAATGTAAAGGAAAGCCATAATATTTTATAGGACAAATAAGGAATATTTATGTCTTTTTAAACAAAACCCCCCATTTTCTCTCGTTAACCTAACTTGACACCCTATAGTTTCATAGAACTATTGCTAGAAATTAGATCAAATATTTGCTACAATATTTATTTGTGCATTCTTATAACAAAAGGAAGAGAACCTGTACAAAATTCGCCAAAAAGAGGAGAAAATCTGACCTAAAAACCGGTAAACATTTGAGGTGGAATAAATCAATCAGTTAATTAGGGTTTCAGAAGTTGCGTAAATAATATAAGGAATCAAAATTCTATGGATTTGATAGAGAAGAAGAAGAAGGGGAACCTGCCATTGGTCGAGAACCTCTTGGTCGTATGGACTAGGGAGGGAGTGAGCGGGGAGAGAAACGAGAGACGTCGGAATTAAAGAGGAAAAAAATAGGCGTTGGAATCAAAGAGGTTTACTCTATTTTATTATTTTCCTACTTATGTACGACTGCTTGCCAGAATGGGGATCTTGTTTTCCTCTCCAGAATGGTCTGGTGGTGGCCAACCGTAGGGATGGCTAACTTGGGCTTGACTCACCAACCCTAAGTTGGGTCAGCTCTAAAGGGTTCGGAGGAATATAAAATAATAATAATAATAATAATAATAATAATAATAAATAAAAATAAAAATAGCCAAGTACAATATTTTTTTTATTTTTTTTTTTGCGATGCTTGGTGTAACTCAAGAGACTTTGTGCATACGTTGCATATCATTTGGACTCACTGGCCCCCAATTTACACACACATCCACACACCTCCTCCGTTGTTCGATCCCGAGCCGCCTAGTCCAGGAGGTTATACTTCTCCTCACTGACCACAAGAGCTAGATGATCTCGGTAAGTATAATATTTACTAATATTAGTTTATTATATTAATGTTATACTTAGATTAAGATACTCAAGTTTACTTTTTTTTTAAATTTAAAATTCAAAGATATAAATTTGGATAGATTTAAAATTATGCAAAATTAAATTTTGGATAGAGTTTCGACATGTCCAAAATCTAAAACCCTGGCCTTCGAAACTTGAAGCCTAAACCAAGTCAATGGATATTGAATATGGAAAAAAAAAAAAATACTACAATGTGGTGATATATACACCTTGACCCAAGTGAAGAGGCCTAGGTCTGAGCTCAGCTCCGAGCTTACTAGGTGGTAGACTCGTCTCCTACTTAGGACCTAACATGTGTTTCATGATGCTCGTGTGATGTCGCTCCCTATATCTATTTTTCGTATTCTACGAGTGTTGTATTCGTATCATGTATCCAGTTTTGATATGTTATCTTGTATTGTTATACATACATCTGATACTAAGTTCTTTTATTATATTATTGATTTTCTGATTTAGTATCGAGAGTCATACGGACGGATCACTTGTAACGTAACCGGCTCGTTTAAACTGATTAATTGACTTGTGTAACTTAATTTGAATTTGAATTTTTTTCCAACAAGATAATAATATGGAAGACTACCTTAGATTCCTAGATATACCACGGTATTGTCCTAAATCCGTACTAGAACCTACATGTAGACTGGATACTCAAAATCCTCCAAAATAGAAATTTTTCTGAGCAGACAATATACTGCCAGTATACTATTAGTACACTGTCATAATACTGACAAGATACTGCCTGCACGGTAATTTTTCAATAAACTTGATGACTTGGCTAAGTTAATACCTATTGGATATATGGTTTAGTTTGGGTGGTTGTGAATGGCTAGGGGTGGGAATTTTGATATAGCAACTCTACAATGGCCTATATCCTCTCTCTCTCTCTCTCTCTCCCTCTCTCCCTCTCTCTCTCTCTCTCCCCCTTTATAACTATATTTTCTCTCTTCCATTTCTTCTCGTCTTCTTCTTCTTCAATTCTCCTCTCTTTCTTGAGCTGACCTATAATACTTAATAGCTTGATCTTGAGATCAATGGTGTCATGTTCGCTCCCGAATTTTGTATTTCTGAAATTTTCGGTACTTAAAATTTTCTCGTAAATCAAGCTCCATTTTGTACTTCGTATTTCTGGTTTCGAGCTTTGAGCAGTGAATTTATTTTATATGTGAGACCACCCTAGACTTGTAGAATAACCATTGGCAATTGAGTAGACCGGTGCTAGGACCCGTATATAGAATGGATTCATGACCCGGTTCACTCTTGGACCATTGTACCTTTGGTTTTCTTGGGTGGTTTGGATTGGTGAATTGGATCATCCAAGGGCCAAGATTCATTCCTTCACCAGATAAATAGCTATCACACTCTTTCTCTCCTCGTTTATTCCACTCATTTATTTTCCTCTTTACTTTTTTTCCTCTCCCTCAGCCAACCCTAGGCAAGTACACCGTGCCTAATGGAGTGACCATAAATTTTATTTTCATGGTTTTCTTTACTTACTTTTGTTCTATATTATGCACGTTTTCATTCTCTACAAGTTTACTACTTGGTATTTTCGGATTTGAGGGATATTTGGGCCTAGATCTAAATTTCAAAGTTAGGGGTTTTACGGTTTTATATGGGACTGATCTAGTAAAACTTGTTATTTTTGAAAACCACTTGTCACATGTTGTAGGCACTTCAATTTCATGCAATTTTGACTTTTGTTTTGCCAGATTTCGAGTTATTTTGATAGAGTTATGGCCATTTGAAGTTTTAGGGTTTTGGGCACTCATTCTCGATTTTCTGTTGCTGTTTTGAAAAGACGACCCTCTATGCGCGAAGGTGTCCATGCGACAGAAATGCCAAGAGGCCATAGATCCTGTCGCATACCCCTGACAGCATGCGCACTAAGCGTATAGGTTCCCTATGCGCCTGGACTGAAAGTGCATGTTTGTCTTACCATGCGCCTGATCTCGTCATGTGCCTATGGTTGTTGTACGCCCGAGGGTGTCATGCGCTTGATATCGCCATGCGCCTATGGTTGCCATGCACCTATGGTTGTTCATGTGCCTGTTAGTTGCTATGTGTCTTGGTGTCATGGCCAGGTTGCTATGCTCCTGTTGACTCATGCGCTTATTTTTTCCCCAGACCTGACCACCTTATGCGCTAAGACCCCTACGTGCCTATTTGTTGGATTTTCATGGAAAAGATAACTCTCATTAAATGATTGTCACATGTGATGACCAGGAAGAAATCTTGTCACGCCCCAGAACCAGAATACTGGAGAGCGGGGGCAGATATAGCCAGCTACGTATAATAAAATTGAACCCATGTCACTATACGGTCACGGCTGTCTAGATATATGAGGGTTTAGCTACAATCCATCAGTCTCATATGGTAAAGAACAAGCCTATTGTCTCAATCACAAGCAAGTAGTAACGGTCACAAGATATTAGAATATCAATATACAATAGTAAGGCGTCCCATACATTACATATTGGATGATCATGAAGCTAGTCGTACAAAATGTCAGGACTAGCAAGAGTTTTAGTCAATACATGATCAACCCTAGGACTTGTCAATCATGTTACAGCCCGTAGGCAGACAGTAAATAAATGTGCAATACGAGCTAACACGTACTCGCCGGCTAAACGCCTCAAAAGAATAATTTTACAATAAAGTGGGAGAATAAAAGAAACCCACGCATTGTCAGGGTTACGCCTGGTGTTCACCATCTGGCTGGAAGGTAGATAGATCCTCTGGTACTGCTCCGATATCTGGCCATACAAAACCAGCTGGATTAGACCCCAGAAAGAGCAAGTGCCACGAAGGAGACTTCACTTAGGAACTAAAACCAGCATATCACAATAGAATATTAAAGATAATAAATAAGAACTGATAATAATAGAGATAACAACAGTAAACTGAGTACGAGAAAACCATTCAAGTAGCCAGGTCACAACCCTTAAACCAAACAAGGACCGAGGTTGTAACCCTTCACCTGAATAGAAACCCGTCTCAAATACTATTGGTATAATGAAGACAATAAACGAAGAGAGGACACAGAACTGCTCCGGGAGCCAGGTTACAACCCTTAAACCAAACAAGGACTGAGGTTGTAACCCTTCGCCTGAACAGAACTGGACCCCTGATCTTTATTGCTAAAGCCAGCATAATTAATCATGGTATTATGGTAAGGTAAAACATGACGAACATGGCATGGGGTTGCAATAAGACAATAACGAAGAGAGAACACAGAACTGCTCCGGGAGCCAGGTTACAACCCTTAAACCAAACAAGGACCGGGGTTGTAACCCTTCGCCTGAATAGAACTGGACCCCCGATCGTTATTGTTAAGGCAAGCATCAATAATCATGTCATGTCACAATCTTGCACATGATCAGGATAAGACTAAGCGGGAATAAACTCCATCCAATCAATCACGGCCAATCAAGAGTACGGCTTGATACTTTTAACTAACTAGGGTTATCACAAGCCTAGTTACTAGCAAGATGCAATGAGATTATCCTAACAGCCACAAGCCCTGCAGACCATCCGATTATCCAGGTCGAATGTTCGTTTATGAAGAATGCAATACGTGACTGTGTACTGGAAATGTGTCCTACTCGTCGGTAGGCTACAAGTCCACTTAATGCGCCTAGATAACGGGATTGCCTGTAGCTGGAAATCTCTTCATGTCTACTGAATTATTCTAGTTTATTAGCCTTAGTCAATTGCAGTAGGTATCCCTGACCGTGGTACTCAGGGATCCCCATCCTAGACATGATGCAAGACAGTACCAGTTTATTTGTACAAGCACAATCGCCCACGGTGTCCAGATCTTTCATACTGGTCATGTCAGGCTAGCCGTCGTAACAGCATGCCGAGATATATCATGTCAGTTTACTTGTCAAGAGTGCGCCACAGCGGGCCACTATCGTGTTCTGTTCTTACCTTATCATGAATGAGAGAAACTGGCATAAAACAACTAGTGACATATTCTTGAAGCCAAGGAAAAGATCTACAACTTTTATGTTTTGAGTTTTTCGAGATTCTAGCTACAAAACAACTTAAACAGGCAAAAACAGCAAAATAGAGCAATTCCGGCGCATGGGATTCCTGCACAATCGGCGCATGGGATTCCTGCGCAATCGGCGCATGGGATTCCTGCACAGATCGGCGCATGGAATTCCTGCACAAATCGGCGCATGAGATTCCTGCACAAATTGGCGCATGGGATTCCTGCACAATCGGCGCATGGGATTCCTGCACAGATCGGCGCATGGGATTCCTGTACAAATCGGCGCATGGGATTCCTGCACAAATCGGCGCATGGGATTCCTGCACAAATCGGCGCATGGGATTCCTGCACAAATCGGCGCATGGGATTCCTGCACAATCGGCACATGGCCTTCCGGCGCATGGGGTTCATCGTCCCCAAACAGTAAGTTCAGCCATGAAAGTTCCGAAAACTTGCCATGGCCATAACTTTCTCATCCGGAGTCGAAATTAAGCGAAACAAAAGCCAAAACTGAAAGAAATTGAATTCTCTACAACATATAACCCTTAGTTTTTAGAAATACCAAGTTTTTAGGGATCAAAACCAAGAAAACTAAACAAGAAGGAACTTAAAACTTAGATCTACAAAAATATAACCATAAAAATAGAAAATGCCAAGTTCTAAAGTATCTTAGAATCAAGTAAGGAAGAGAATGGAACAATAAAACTTTGAGATCCATCATGAAGCAAGTTTGCACTTGCCTAAGCTCTCTCTCTCTCTTCCTGGTAGGTGTAGAAGTAAATGTGGAGAAGAAAAAGAGTAATAAAGAGAGAGAATGAAGGGATGGGTTAATAAAGGGTGATGGGGGTGGTAGGTAGGGGTTCTCCCCTTGGTTCATGATGAACCAAGGCAACCCGAGCCTAGCCGAACCAACCCAAGATAAACCGAGCCAAGCCAAGAGATATGCAATACAAGAGAAAATACGTACATGTATTCCAAGATACGTAATACGAACTACAGGCATTACAACTCTACCCTCCTTGAAAGAATTTCGTCCTCGGAATTTAATCAAGAGGCTAGAATTGTGAGGACAAGCTATAATAATCGTAAGCTATAACAAGCAGTCTATCATGCAGTCATTTATTCAAGTAAGAAATTGAAAGCATAAGGCATAAGGAAGATATTATACCTTACGAGTCAAATAGGTCGGGATATCGCGATCGGATATCATCCTCACGCTCCCACGTCGACTCACCCAAAGAGTGATGACCCCAAGCAACACAGACTAAACTAATAGTCTTGTTCTTGAGTATCATCTCTCTCCGGTCCAATATAGACACGGGCCTCTCCTCATACGAAAGGTTGGTACCAACAACCAATTCTGAATGATCCAGGATGTGGCTCGGGTCCGGGATATACCATCGTAGTTGAGATACATGGAACACGTCATGCACCTCTCTTAGCGATGGCGGAAGAGCGAGACGATAGGATACATCACCTACTCGCTCCAGAATATCGAACGGCCCTATATACCTAGGACTAAGCTTTCCCCGTACGCCGAAACGAATGACGCCACAGTTAGGCGAAATCCTCAGGAATATATGGTCGTCGACTGAGAAATCAAGGGATCGCCGATGGGAATCGGCCCAATGACGCTGGCGATCTTGGGCAACTCGAAGATGATCTCTGACTCTTCTGACCACTTCAACAGTCTGAGCAATCATTTCCGGACCAAGCATCTGCCTCTCTCCAACATCATCCCAGGCTAGCGGGGATCGACACTTCCTACCATACAGTGCCTCGAACGGTACCATCTGGATACTGGCCTGGAAACTGTTGTTGTACGAGAACTCCACCAGGTGCACGTGATCTTCCCACGAACCACCGAAGTCGAGTGTGCATGACCGCAACATATCTTCAAGAGTCTGGATCGTATGTTCCGACTGGCCATCTGTCTGCGGGTGATAAGCTGAACTGAACTGGAGGTGAGTTCCCAAACTTTCTTGCAAGCTACGCCAAAAGTGCGACGTAAATCTTGAATCTCTGTCTGAAGTGATATTGACTGGTATACCGTGCAATTTGACAATCTACCGGAGATACATCTCCGCTAGCTGAGCCGTCGACTGACCAACTCTGAATGGAAGAAAGTGAGCCACTTTCGTGAGTCTGTCTATAATAACCCAAATAGCGTCTCTGTCAGCTGGGGATCTAGGCAATCCAGTCACAAATTTCATGGTTATATGCTCCCATTTCCACTCGGGAATCGGCAATGGTTGAAGAAGTCCAGCGGGCCTCTGATGTTCAGCCTAAACTTGTTGGCAGACTAAACAACGAGAGACAAACCGGACTATCTCCCTCTTCATGCCATTCCACCAAAAGTGCTGACGAATATCACGGTACATCTTCGTACCGCCAGGATGAATGAAATACTGCGAACTGTGGGCCTCTGCTATGATCTCCTGTCTGATATCTCCATTGGGTACACAAAGACGTGTACCATGTCGAAGTGTACTATCTTCATGGATACATAACTCTGGTCTTCGTCCTGCCTCACACTCTGCTCTGAGTCGCTGAAGCTTGGAATCTGCTGACTGCACCATCCGGATCCTCTCGACTATAGTGGACTGAACTTGCATGCTGGCCATCAATGCCACACTGGAAGGGAGGACAACTTCTATACCCATCTTCTGAAGATCGGCTAACAGTTCTGGTTGCGCTGTCAGAAAATAAACTCCGGCTCTCCTGCTCAATGCATCTGCAACAACGTTGGCCTTCCCTGGATGATACTGCAGGTTGACATCATAATCCACAAGCAGCTCTAGCCATCTCCTCTGACGCATGTTGAGATCCTTCTGGGTGTAAACATACTTCAAGCTCTTGTGGTCGGTGAAAATTTCTACCCTATCTCCGTATAGGTAGTGCCTCCACAACTTAAGTGCAAACACTACTGCTGCCAGCTCCAAGTCATGGGTTGGGTAATTCCTCTCATGATCACGAAGTTGTCGCAACGCATAGGCTATTACCTTCCCATGCTGCATCAGAATACATCCTAAACCTCTGCCCGAAGCATCACAATATACTGAGAATCCTCTTGTTCCATCTGGAAGCGTGAGAATAGGAGCCGTCATCAAGCCTCGCTTCAACCTCTCAAAAGAATCCTGGCACTCTGCTATCCAAGCAAACTGCACATCCTTACGGGTCAACTGGGTCAATGCCGCAGAAATTCGAGCAAAGTCTGAGACAAATCGCTGGTAGTAGCCGGCCAATCCAAGAAAACTGCGAACTTCTACAACCGTGCTAGGCACTGGCCATGTTTCAATGGCTACGATCTTCTGGGGATCTACTTCAACTCCTCCTCGGGTGATGATATGACCCAAGTACGAAATACGATCGAGCCAGAACTCGTATTTACTAAACTTGGCATACAACTGGTGCTCTCTGAGAATCTGAAGAACAACTCTGAGGTGCTGCTCATGCTCCGCTTCACTCTTGCTGTAGACCAGGATGTCATCTAGGAACACAATCACGAACTAATCCAAATAGGGCATAAAGATGCGATTCATGAGGTCCATGAATACAGTCGGTGCATTGGTTGCTCCAAATGGCATAACAAGGAACTCCTAATGCCCATATCGGGATCTGAAAGCTGTCTTCGGGATGTCCTGCTCTCTAACTCTGATCTGATGGTATCCTGACCGTAAGTCAATCTTCGAGAACACTGCTGCCCTCTTGAGTTGATCAAACAAGTCATCTATCCTCGGGAGAGGTTATCTGTTCTTGATTGTCACTGAGTTCATGGTACGATAATCAACACACAATCTGGACGTACCATCCTTTTTTTCACAAGAAGCATCGGGGCTCCCAAAGGTGATCCACTAGCACGAATGAATCCTTTGGTTCTGAGTTCTTCAATCATCTTGTACAATATCTCCAGCTCTGACGGTGCCGTCCTGTAGACTCTCTCTGACACTGGGGCTGTTCCGGGAATCAAGTCGATGGTAAACTCGATCTCTCGCTCTAGCGGCATCCTTGGAAGCTCTTCTGGAAAAACGTCTGGAAACTCTTCAACTATTTGAGGCAACTGCACTGTTGCTACTGCCATCCGCAATAATGGAGGAGAAGGTTCAACTTCGCCTCGCCGGGAATGCTAAAAACAACCCTGCCAATGTGGCAGTCTATCCTAGCATACTGGTCCCTCAACCAATCCATCCCTAATACCACATCATAATCGGCCATCGGGAACTCTATCAATCTAGCGGGGAATTCTCTACCGCTAACTACGACCCGACACGAGGAAAATACTCTATCTACTCCCACAAGTCCGTTACCAGTAAGTATATTGAGCCTTACTGATAATGACTCGGGCTCCAATCCTATTCGTTTCGCAAATCGTGCAGACATAAATGAATGCGAGGCACCAGAATCAAATAATACTGAAGCTGAAAAGGTATTGACGAGAATAGTACCTGCCACCACCTCACCTGGTGCTATTTCTTCTTCTCCCATGGTCAAAGCCAGCACTTGACCATGTCCTCTGGGTGCGGGTCCCCTCTGCTGAAAATTCCTCTGCCTGCTCTGGATCAGGGCTTGGGCTTGGGCATACTGCTGCGGTCTCTGCTGCTGGAATGCCTGGGCCTGTGTTGGCAATGACCTCGGGAATGGGTACTGCAGCTGCTGCTGCGGCTGGACTGGGGCTGGTCCTCTTACTGAAGGACTAGAAAAGGCCGATGAACTCCTCCTGTTCGTGCAGTTCCCAACCCTGTGGTCCGGGGCACCACAAACCAAGCACAAACCCTGTGCTCTGCGATACTCTGATACCGCATGTCCTGGCTTCCCGCAGTGTGAACATCCCACTGCGGAAGACTGCTTCTGCTGCTGAGGGTACGTCGGGGTGGAATGCTGAACCGACGTCACTGAGGCCGCCCGCCTCGGAGCTCCAATGGTCAAAGCCCTGGCTGCCGGGGCTGGTGCTGATGGCTGATTCATCTGGCTATGGGATCGCTTCCGACCTCCGGTCCTATCCACGATCCTCTGGAAGGTATATTCATGCCTTCAGGCTGCCCTCAGTACTGCATCAAAAGTCTGATGCTCAAACTGCTACACTGCCAATAGAATCTCCAGATGAAGTCCCTGCTGGAACCGTTGGGCTCTATCGAACTCGGTCGCCACCAAGGTAGGAGCAAACCGACTAAGTCTCGAAAACTCGACCGCATATCCGTCGACCGTCCTGCCCATCTGCTTCAGATTGGTGAACCTCGTCTGTAGATCGTATCGAGCTACATCATCGAAATACTTGGTCTGAAATCTCTCTCTGAATACTGCCCAGGCAATAGGGGCCACTAATCCAACGGCCTGTGCCACCCACCAGTTGCGGGCAAGATCCAATAACTGCAGGCGCACCACGGCCACCTTCTCGACTTCTGGAGTCCTGGCTGCTTCTAGAATCACCTCGGTGTCCTGAAGCCAAGCATCAGCAGCGATAGCATCTTCACTGCCGTCGAAGAAGGAAGGGTTCAAGCGCTTGAAGCTGTTGGCCGCACTATTACCCTGATGACCTCCCCTGGTCAAAGCATCTTCCACCGCCTGGTGTAAGACATCTCCACGACGATCTTGGGAAGCTAATAATGACCTGATGAGACCTACCAAAGTACCATCATCAGGCTCTGCGGGCTGGACGGGCTGAACTGGTGGTCTTTCTTCGGTAGGCATGACTCTGGAGGCTACTCCTGAATGCTGGGCTTGATCTCCAGGTTGCTGCTGGTCCGCTGGAGGTGATCCACCTTGCTGATCGGCAGGTCCAGGAACAATGCCACTGAAGAAGACGACATAGAAAACAATAAGGAAGGACCAGGACAGATCAATGATACAAGCATGTGATTAGGTCAAGATTACAGGGATTCAGAAGATACGAGCAGAGATCAAGGGCGAATAATACTGATTGAGACATCTATTCGGTAAACCCTCACATATCTTGATTTATAAGACCTACATGGGCCACCACTAAAACCATGTCACGCCCAGAACCAGAATACTGGAGAGCGGGGGCAGACATAGCCAGCTACGTATAATAAAATGGAACCCATGTCACTATACGATCACGGCTGTCTAGTTATATGAGGGTTTAGCTACAATCCATCAGTCTCCTATGGTCAAGAACAAGCCTATTGTCTTAATCACAAGCAAGTAGTAACAGTCACAAGATATTAGAACATCAATATACAATAGTAAGGCGTCCCATACATTACATATTGGATGATCATGAAGCTAGTCGTATAAAATGTCAGGACTAGCAAGAGTTTTAGTCAATACATGATCAACCCTAGGATTTGTCAATCATGTTACAGCCCGTAGGCAGACAGTAAATAAAGGTGCAATACGAGCTAACACGTACTCGCCGGCTAAACGCCTCAAAAGAATAATTTTACAATAAAGTGGGAGAACAAAAGAAACCCACTCATTGCCAGGATTACGTCTGGTGTTCACCATCTGGCTGGAAGGTAGGTAGATCCTCTGGTGCTGTTCTGATATCTGGCCATACAAAACCAGCTGGATTAGACCCCAGAAAGAGCAAATGCCACAAAGGAGACTTCACTTAGGAACTAAAACCAGCATATCACAATATAATATTAAAGATAATAAATAAGAACTGATAATAATAGAGATAACAACAGTAAACTGAGTACGAGGAAACCATTCAAGTAGCCAGGTCACAGCCCTTAAACCAAACAAGGACCGAGGTTGTAACCCTTCACCTGAATAGAAACCCGTCTCAAATACTATTGGTATAATGAAGACAATAAACGAAGAGAGGACACAGAACTGCTCCGGGAGCCAGGTTACAACCCTTAAACCAAACAAGGACCGAGGTTGTAACCCTTCGCCTGAACAGAACTGGACCCCTGATCTTTATTGCTAAGGCCAGCATAATTAATCATGGTATTATGGTAAGGTAAAACATGACAAACATGGCATAGGGTTGCAATAAGACACTAACGAAGAGAGGACACAGAACTGCTCCGGGAGCCAGGTTACAACCCTTAAACCAAACAAGGACCGGGGTTGTAACCCTTCGCCTGAACAGAACTGGACCCCCGATCATTATTGTTAAGGCAAGCATCAATAATCATGTCATGTCACAATCTTGCACAGGATCAGGATAAGACGAAACGGGAATAAACTCCATCCAATCAATCGCGGCCAATCAAGAGTACGGCTTGATACTTTTAACTAACTAGGGTTATCACAAGCCTAGTTACTAGCAAGATGCAATGAGATTATCCTAACAGCCACAAGCCCTGCAGACCATCCGGTTATCTAGGTCGAATGTCCATTTATGAAGAATACAACACGTGACTGTGTGCTGAAAATGTGCCCTACTCGTCGGTAGGCTACAAGTCCACTTAATGCGCCTAGATAACGGGATTACCTGTAGCTGGGAATCTCTTCATGTCTACTGAATTATTCTAGTTTATTAGCCTTAGTCAATTGCAGTAGGTATCCCTGACCGTGGTACTCAGGGATCCCCATCCTAGACATGATGCAAGACAGTACCAGTTTATTTGTACAAGCACAATCGCCCACGGTGTCCAGATCTTTCATACTTGTCATGTCAGGCTAGCCGTCGTAATAGCATGTCGAGATATATCATGTCAGTTTACTTGTCAAGAGTGCGCCACAGCGGGCCACTATCGTGTTCTGTTCTTACCTTATCATGAATGATAGAAACTGGCATAAAACAACTAGTGACATATTTTTGAAGCCAAGGAAAAGATCTACAACTTTCATGTTTTAAGTTTTTCGAGATTCTAGCTACAAAACAACTTAAACAGGCAAAAACAGCAAAATAGAGCAATTCCGGCGTATGGGATTCCTGCACAATCGGTGCATGGGATTCCTGCGCAATCGGCGCATGGGATTCCTGCACAGATCGGCACATGGGATTCCTGCACAGATCGGCGCATGGGATTCCTACGCAATTGGCGAATGGGATTCCTGCACAGATCGGCGCATGGGATTCCTGCACAAATTGGCGCATGGGATTCCTGCACAAATCGGCGCATGGGATTCCTGCACAAATCGGCGCATGGGATTCCTGCGCAAATTGGCGCATGGGATTCCTGTACAAATCGACGCATAGAATTCCTGCGCAATCGGTGCATGGCCTCCCGGCGCAAGGGCTTCATCGTCCCCAAACAGCAAGTTCAGCCATGAAAGTTCCGAAAACTTGCCATGGCCATAACTTCCTCATCCGGAGTCGAAATTAAGCAAAACAAAAGCCAAAACCAAAGAAAATTGAATTCTCTACAACATAGAACCATTAGATTTTGGAAATATCAAGTTTTTAGGGATCAAAACCAAGAAAACTAAACAAGAAGGAACTTAAAACTTAGATCTACAAAAATATAACCATAAAAATGGAAAATGCCAAGTTCTAAAGTATCTTAGAATCAAGTAAGGAAGAGAATGGAACAATAAAACTTTGAAGTCCATCATGAAGCAAGTTTGCACTTGCCTAAGCTCTCTCTCTTCCTGGTAGGTGTAGAAGTAAATGTGGAGAAGAAGAAGAGTAATGAAGAGAGAATGAAGGAATGGGTTAATAAAGGATGATGGGGGTGGTAGGTAGGGGTTCTCCCCTTGGTTCATGATGAACCAAGGCAACCCAAGCCTAGCCGAACCAACCCAAGATAAACCGAGCCAAGCCAAGAGATATGCAATACAAGAGAAAATACGTACATGTATTCCAAGATACGTAATACGAACTATAGGCATTACAAATCTCGAGGTTGAAAAGTTACCTAGCAACCGAATTCAAGATGAAAGATCTCGGTCTGCTCAAGCATTTTCTGGGTAATGTAGTGGCTCGGTCAAAACAAGGTATAATTATATCTCAAAGGAAATATGTCTTGAATTTCTTGGGAAAGAGTAAACAATTTTTTTTGTTCTTTTCCTCTTTCTGCTTTCACATCGTGTTAGTTAGATATAATGCAATTATGTGTGATAAAAAATTATAAAAAATAAATAAATAGCAACTATGTGTTAAATTCTACTCTATATAATAGTCTGTAGGAGGGAACACAGATAAGACTTAACTAAGACATGGCACTTATAGTTTGATGAGTACGTCAGCAATATTTACAATCCCAAAATCTTTGCAATCTCAAATATCTTTAGGCATCCAAACCACTATCTTTTCTCTTATTTTCTCAACCAAACTTTAGCCACAACCTTTTATTTCCATCATTCTTTCACTCCTCTACTCAATTTCTTTTGGCCGAAAATCTCAAGGAGCACAGGGTTGTGCATAATTAAGGTTTGGTCGATTTCTCCAACTTTTAAAGGTAAATTATTCTCATCCAACTTTAAACTAAAGATAAATTGTATTACACATGTTCGAACAAGCTCAAGAAGAAGATATTTGGGATTGTATAGATTTTAAGGATATTTGGGATTGTAAAGATTTTTGACGTACCCGTCAAACTATAAGTACCATATCTTAGTTAAGTCTTACCTGTGTTCTCTCCCACAAACTACTATATAGAGTAAAATTTAACACAGTGTTGTTATTTATTTATTATTTTATATTTTTTTTATCACACATACATGCATTATATCTAACCGACACGACGTGAAAGCAGAAAGAGGAAAAGAACAAAAAATTGTTTGCTCTTTCCCAAGAAATCCAAGACATATTTCCTTTGAGATAGAAATATGTCCTGGTTTGATCAACCCACTTCATTACCCAGAAAATACTTGAACAGACCGAGATCTTTCATCTCAAATTTGGTTGCCAGTAACTTTTCAACCTCGAGATTTCTTCTTGGTCGCTACCTACTTGTGCCATGCGCGCATATTGAATGGTCCTTGCACCTAATGCCCATTTTTGCCTGTTTTCGATTTCTCTTCAACTATTTTGATTTCTTACCATAATGAATTTTGTGAGATATTAGAATATTGCATCCTTCACATATATGCTTGACACGAGTGCATATCCTATGCGACATCGTGGATTGTATTTTCATGTTAACGTACTGCATTTTTGGCATAGGGCAATCAAGTGTGAGTATTGTCCTATATATATCGTGTGTTGTGAAATACGATAAGTTTGCAAGTGATAAGTCGTGAATAGCCCATACTCATGACTCGTCATGCTAGGCGTTTCTCTACTATCCATGACTCGAGAATCGAGAAGAAACTCGTAGGATAATTGACTAGTAAATCTTATATAGTGTATTGGGATGGGAGGATAGTCGCACTACCAGCAACTCTGATTGCTTAGGGCTCAAAAGCCATGGATAACCACGACTGGTATGGGCCTATCACCTCCATAGCTCGTGCGCTGAGGCACTTCTTATTTTGTTACGTGTTATGTATTTTTTGTCAGTTAATGCTTATGTTAATGGTAATGTTATGTTGTTTGCTCATAGCTCGACAAGCACTCCTTGGCGATCCAGTTTCCTGCAGTGCAGGTGGTAGTGACGTCCCTCACTTGCATCCTTAGTAAATAAGGCCTGTGATAACCTTATCTAGTTAATAAGTAGAAAGTCGTAGGAATGCTTGGCCGTGTTCTGTTGCATGACTTGTTATAAGCCCTTATTTTAATTTTTTTAGGATTTGTTGAAAATTAGGGATAATTTGGTTTTAAATAGGAATAAATGATTAGTGATTAGACTCCCACTTTCTTTTTATTATAATTAGGTGCATCTTCCCATGGTTTTAATATTAGGAGCACAACACTAGACATTTTCTCAAAATAAATTTTCACATGCATGACCTAGACAAATCCCTCTACACCCATGACATTCATGTGCCACCCAATCACATCTCCTTGTGCTCTCCATTTTTATCACATAGCATTCCTAATACAAAGACTAATTTTAACCCCGGCCTACCATAAACCTATGTTCACTTCCAACTTAATTTGGAGACACAATTACAATCCAATCCCTCCAACCCAAAGCATGGTCATGACCCAAACTAAGCCTACTATACACATGATACTTGTGTCCCACCAAATTGAGCCCCCACATGCTATTTATGCATCCATGATCATACTTAACCTAAATTCTAGTTATGATCACACCAAGGCCAAATCTACCCCAATCTAACCCAAGCACCCAACCATATGCACACACCAAAGACACCTACAAAACACCTACACCATTTTCTCCCATACAAAGTACCAAACACCTAGACTACCTACTCACAAAACCAAAGGACAATCCCATTGAACATAAATAATTAAATATGGCTTATCCAATGTCATACCACCATCCTTCCATTTAATGTTAACAAAAAATGGGCAAACCCATTGGTGGCTACCATCCCATCACACATCACTCTTCCACTCTCTCAAGTGTCACTCAAGAATCACTCACACACTGTTCAAAGTAACTAAACATACACACTAGCACACACACTCAACTTCGTCCTTTCCACATACTATGTACACTCTCCATTCCCTCACTAGGTCGGCCAAACCTCTCCTCTCACTCTTATTTTAAACACTCACCTATTCCCTCACTTTGTTGACAAACTCTCCAACTTCTACACATTTTCTCCCCTCCTCCAAAACATAGTGAGCTACCCCCTTTCATCATTTCATCATCTTCCTCCTCACTCTTCCATTGTTGCTGCTACTAGGGTTGTTGCTGTTGCTCGTGCTTCTACTGTGGCTGCTGCCACGACCTTACTGCCCCCTATCAAGCCGCACAAGGCCCACCGACCGTCGCTGGCTATTCCTTTTATTACCAAAATTGATGTTGCTCCTTTCTGCTGTTGTAGCTGCTGCGTCGCCCAAGGCCAGCCACAATAGCCCTCCCATATCCCTGTGAGCACCCCGTATAGCTTGCGCGTGCACAGTGCTACCGCTGCCTTGACGTAGCTGTGCTGTAACAACATCGTGTGTAGCAGGCATCGTCGGCCACTAGTCCCTGTCGTGGCACTGGCCGCCACCCATGTGCAACTGTGCACCACCCCTGGCCGCAGCCACCAGCGCGACCCCCTTGATGTTGCAGCACACCGCACACAGTCCCCACGTACGACAGCGCATCCCCGACATGTTGCATCCGACAATGGCGATAGCTTGGTCGTTGTACACACCACTACGGGTGCCCCTGGCATGGCTCTGTCCACCCCGGCGATCGGCGTATGTGATTTTTTGTCATGACCCGCACCCGCTTTTAGGAATATGAGTGTGTGCGCAAGTCCAGTCTACGCTGCAATCTCGACGATAATACATTGTCTAGCCCGCAATAAAAAATTGCTCAAAAATAATCTTTTTATTTGCTCATTCACAAAATTAAATCAATTTACAATATTCAAAGTTTATATTTGAAGAAAAATACAATATCTCACAAAATCTAATAATAATTTAAACTATCTAACTAGTCTTCTAGGATTTGGCCTTCAAATACACCCGTCTCTCCCCAAAGATCCATTACAAAGGGTAGCCACGACTAATCTGAAAAAATTGGTTTTCAGTCAGGAATGGAACGAGTACATTCTAACAGCAGTTCCAATAATTGACAAAATTATAAAAAGTAAATAATACTAAAATACATGATGGATGGATAAACTAAGAATCATGATATGAAACACGTGAGTAAAAGCAGGAGAGTATGGTAATAAAGAAAATGTAGTAATACGAACAGTAATAAACAACTGAAGTAGAAACCATAATATATAGCAAGACTGCATCTAACTAGTGAGTTCAAATACCGCTTTCGACATGTGAACGGCTAAGGGGTAAATTCGACCAACCGCATGTGTCATGTACGGCTGCTATTATTCACGTTAGACCAATGGGATATTTCTACGTAGTTCATACATCTACTAAGATATTTTTTCGTCCGACTAGTATTTATGGATTCAATTAGGTCTCAAATACGGTAATACATTAGTCACGAAAAATAATATGTAATAATCCATAAACTACTACATCGTGTAACCATCTTGTCGAGAATCTAACAGAAAATTAATATAAGACAACACTAAATGCATGAATCATAGAAGTTATCAAATATGAAAACTATCAGAAAATGTACTTGCTTGGGGGTCCTTAGCTGGTGAAACCGATAGTACCATTGAGTCCAGAATTGTCTGATCGGCTAGGGTCGATGTGAAGGAGTCCCATGTGGAAAAGCAAATATGAACACGATTAGCCATGATCAAGATGTCTAGATGAATTTGATTTAGGAAAAGTTAAGCCTTTAGTCGAAACATACCTTAGAAAATATTTATAATACTGGAAACTATATTTTATTGGTTAAAATAAACTTAGATAATTACTTGAAAATAGAGGAAAAATTATTTTAGACCGAAACTCTAATTTTGAAATTATATATATAGGGCTAAGCCCAAACTACAATTTTGTTACGATATAATTTTTGGAAATATTAATTTATATGTTTGATACCAAAATAATAATAGCATAAATAATAATAGATAACAAAATAACCATAATAATAACAAATAACTAATTAACTATAACTTCTAGAGGCCCAAGGCCCAAATCTCTTCCATTAAAACCAACAACAAAATAATAATTATAATAATAAAATAATATAACAGCGTATATATATACGTATATATTTACTATTACACACACACACACACACACACACACACACACACACACACACACACACACACATATATATATATATATATATATATACATATAGTTTGAAATAACAGTCAAAATCCCGATACCTGTTAAAATCAATTAAAGCAAACCCAAGGCCATTTTAAAATTGAAGAAAATTATTAATAACCGTTGGGCCCAAGCCCAACTACTATAATTGTATCTTTGCTACAAATTTTTTTAGTAATTAATATATTTTTATAAATGAAATAAAATATATCGATAACATAACTAACAAATAAATTGGACGATAACAATAATAATAATGGTTAATAAAATCACCATATCAATAATAATAATAATATTAATAGTAATAACATAATAATCCCAGTAAGACTTTTACTAGTATAAGATAATTAATACCTGCAACAATATTCTTATAGCTAAAAGTAAATATATACTAAGTGAACTAAATCTAAAATAATATATATGTAAGCCCCATAATTTATTTATAATTTAGATACAACCAAATATCATAAAACTAAAGGCCAAAAACATAAAGTAGTATAACAATATTTTTAGGTTAAAATAAAAATACTATTTTAAGTGAAAACTATATTTATTAGGCAAAATATTTCTAGATAGCTTATTTGGGAATATAGAAAATTGTGTCTTTAGGTCCAAAACTATAGTTTTTAGAAAAATACTACGATATTATTAGGAAAAATAATAATAGAAATAGAAATGTCAATAATTCTAGTATTAAAACATATCAATAGTAACTAATTATACGTATACCAATATAGGAAAATACACATACATACATATATACTATATACTGATATTTACTAGTAAATAAAAAAATACTAATTAACCAAAGTAATTAATCAAACGATAATTAAAAATTAATAAACGAAATAATTAAATAATTATATTAAAAATTATCAGCCTGGCCCGTTATCAACCCAAACCCAATATTAATACTTGTTGGCCCATTCCATGCTCACACCCGATTTTAATAATCGACATAAACTTAAGTCAATACACAAAATATACGAATTATTGCTAATCATTTCAGGTCTTGTGAAATCAATATCAAAAAGCGTGCTACTACATCAGCAAGCACGTAAATCATCATTCTGAAGCTTATTTTTATTGGAATCTAGTTTGAGTCATTTTATAATTTATTATGTATTTTTATCTTTATTGAGTTTAGGATATAAGTTGTAAGATCGACTGGATAATACTGGCTTATGTTAATCATAAGTCCACTTTCCCATACAGCCTACCCATCCATAGTTCACCTACCAAAAATTCCATTTCCATTCTGCAACAATATTTGACAAATGTTTTACATTTTTACTGAAACAGAACTCGGCCTGAGTTCGGTCCGAACTCTGACCGAGTTCGATCAGTTTGAATTTAAATATTTGTAGCCTCCAAATCTGCATGCAACATTCATTTGCAAAATCTTTGCATCAGAACTCTGTCCGAGTTCGGTCCTAGAAAACACCTATAAATAGAAGAGAATTTTTCATTCCAAATCAATCAATCAATTTCATCTTCTCTTCTTTATTCAATAAGTGTTTTCGTCCGATCAAAATCTTTTATATCACACCTACACTTCTCTTAGCCAAAAGTCAGTAATATCTCTTCGATCTAGAGTCTTTTGATTCTCAAGAGTTATAAAGAGGTTGTTCAAAGTACATAAACTATCTCTGTTGTGGAGTCGGTCGTGCGCTCGTCACCAAGCACGGTATTGTGGAGCCGGTCGTGTGCTCGTCACCAAGCACGGTGTTGTGAAGTTGGTCGTACACTTGTCACCAAGCACAGTGTTGTAAGAGACTGTAAGCTCTCAATTAGCTTGTGCCTTAATAGATTAACATCGAGCAAGAATACTCGAGACTGAATTAGTCCTCTCAGAGGGATACCAGTATACATCGCTGTGTTACTGAGTTTGATCTCTCTATCTCTTGCTATATTTATTTACTGTTTCTTATTCACTGTCATAGTTATCTGTTTATAATTTTAAATTGGTGATTATTTTCTGTTACACTCGCACTCACTCTATTCACCCCCTCTAGAGGTGCTCAACGGTCCTACAATTGGTATCAGAGCAGGTTATATTCTAATATAACAAACCTCAGAGAGTATATATGGCAGCCATGAAATCAATATTCAACGGTGAAGGATAATCCACAAATAGACCTCCACTATTTGATGGTACAAACTATACCTACTGGAAAACACGGATGACATTCTTTTTAAAGTCTCTTGACTTTGATCTTTGGTCTATAGTAGTTGAAGGTTATAAGAAACTGGCACCTACAGTAGTTGATGGCCTGCTTGTAGACAAGCCTCATAACAAATATATAGAGGCTGAAAAAGCAAAGGCTATTCTATATGCTCGTGCCATCAATGTACTGTTCTGTACAATTGACAAAACTGAATTCAACAGAGTTTCAACCTATAAGACGTCTCATGAGATTTGAAAACTTCTTGAAGTAACTCATGAAGGTACTTCCCAAGTGAAGGAATCCTAAATTAGTAGACTAACACAGGAGTATGAATCTTTTAAGATGAAATCCGGTGAGTCAATTACACAGATGTTCATACGTTTTCTTGATATTACTAATCCTTTGTAATCTCTTGGTAAGGTTTACAGTAATCATGAGAAGATCAAAAAAGTGCTACGGGCTCTTACCAAGAACTGGAACCCAAAGGCAACAGCAATTATTAAAGGAAACGATCTCACCACCATGACTTTGGAAACACTGATGGACAAGCTCATGACCCATGAGCTTGATCTGCAAGAGTTTGAAGAAGCGACCCCAAAAGAAAAATCTATCGCCTTTAAAGCTCAAGCCAGAAAATCTACATGCAATGATTCTGAGGAAGAATCATCAAGTGGTGATGAACAAGCCCTACTAGTAAAGAACTTCAGAAAATTCCTAAAGTTTGAGAAATCAAACAGAAGGAAGAGAGATATCCAAGAAAGTAATGAAGATGAAACAATATACTTCAGATGTAAGAAATTAGGACATATGAAGAAGGACTGTCCAACTTCGAAGAAAAGTAGTCCATATGATAGATCAAGATCAAGCAGAAAAGCAACAACCAGTCGAAAGTATGCAAACACAAGTATCTGGCATGAAAGCGATACTAGTGATACAGAGGAAGAAGACAGACCCTGCGGAAATGCCAATGTCTATCTTATGGCTTTTGATAAGGTATCCTCAAACATTTTGTATGACGATTTCATTTTTGATGAATTAGAAAATGCCATTAGCGAACTACTTCAAGAACACAGAAATGTGCTTGACAAGTATAAGCAATCTCGAAAAGAGATTAAGGCATACACAACCGAGATAGCTAGACTGTCCAGTCTTAGTGAAGACATTAAACAGACGTCTACTACCGGTAACACGGAAGAGATAGCCAAGCTTAAAGTAGACTATCATGAGGCTATCATCAAAGTTGATAAGTATCACGATCCGCACCCGCTTTTCGGATACAAGCACGTGAGCAAGCTAGCTACGCATCAAGCGGACTCCAGCCCGACTCTAATACGTAAACACTGTCAAGGCTAGGGTATACTGCCAAATCATGGCAATTTAATCTATATCTCAAATCCACAAAAAGTGTGCAAAACATAAATGAACACTATGGGTCGTGGTCTGCAGCCCACTAGCATATATGTCCGATAAGACTCCAAAGAATATAACAAGAGTCTCTAAACTGAATCAATAAGTAGAATATCTCATGATAAGGAATGAAAAGCACGAAATGATAACAATATAATATCACTAACAAATACCTGAGACATGTATCACAATCATCTACCATCCCGCTCTGCCACTAACTCCATACAATCGCTAAACCTGAAGAGATCATCAGGTCCTCAGAGGACATAGAAGGATACATATAAACATGTCTATTTAGCAGTTTAATCATGCATGATAATATATAAACAGGATAGAACGAGGAACGACACTTAACATAGCAAGAGACTACGACCAAACTGCTAACAAGTGACTAACGACAAGTGGCTACTGACAGGTGACCTTGAATACGAACACTAGAACAACTACACGTAACTGAACTGCTAGAAGAACAAGCAAACATGATATCAATGGAATACCAAACCCTCGCCCTGAGTGGACTCGCAGGTTTGAACTAATCACTAACCCTCGTCCCAAGTGTGGACTCTCTGGTTAGTACTAACCCTCGTCCCGAGTGTGGACTCTCTGGTTAGTTCTAATCACTAACCCTCGTCCCGAGTATGGACTCTCTGGTTAGTTCACGGCAAGGCTCTCTCATCCTGAGTGTGGACTCTCTGGTACAAGTATAACATCCTCGTCCTGAGTGTGGACTCTCTGATGTAATCACCCTCGTCTCGAGTGGACTCTCTGGTGGAAGTCAAGTCAACACCCATGTCCCGAGTGTGGACTCTCTGGTACAAATAATCGACATCCTCGTCCCGAGTGTGGACTCACGGATGTAAACAGATCAAGGCAAACACCTTCGTCCCGAGTGGACTCTCTGATGGCAAGGAAACAATAACAAGGATTTAGCAGTTCAATTACACGTATTCATTCTATGACACGAACCAGTCGAGGTACAAGTAACGACAATGTACCACTCAGTCAAGTCCCAGGTAAGGACAACTCTAATATGAACTCAGAAGGTGAACAAGCCTGGCATATCTACACTATCAAGTCATGAAGATGATATACATGCAAGTTAAAGAACTAGTAAACATGGTATAAAGAACATATGTAAACCAAGTCGACTAGAGAACTAAAGTAACATATAAATCCATAGAACTAGAGTAACCAAATGGTAACCAAATAATCATAGGAAAAAACTATAAGCATGAAATTAAACTGTAGAGGGAGGCAAGGTATCTTGCCTGTGGTTCTTGCATAAGCCGTAGTCACAAGTCGAGGATGAGAGGATGCCGATCTAGGAGCTGTCAACCTATAACACATATCGCACCATGAACCGTGCACGAAAACTATAAATCAATTCTAATGTTCTAGTTCTAAATTCATAGAATAGTGGCTAGTTGGGTTACTAATCTAATAATAATTAATTCTAGAATAATTCACTTAAAAACTGAATTTAACCTAATAATAATCTGAATATAATCTAAACATGCAAGTTTGGCCATCAAAGTCGTGTTTTCCAATTTTGGAAACCATGGCACGCAAATCGAGACGTACCGTTGACTATCTAGTCAAATACTGTGAACTCTAGATTTTGAAAGTGCACCTTGGTAGATTTCAGTGCCATGAGTGCACTGGAATTAATCGTGTCACAAAATCACGCTTTGGTCAAAAGATATCGTTGTTATGGCTAATCGTGACCAAAAAGGTGATCAACCGGTCAATTCTGAGTTCAACAGAATAACTAAAATACTAGATGAACGAATTAATTTCTGAAAAAAATATATTTCATAGAGCTCTGTGTTAGCTTTCCGAAACTTCAAACGGTTCATGATTTCGATTTCTGGTTCTCCCGAAATCTCGAAAACACCAAAACGTGTCAAGTTTCGGACAACCGACACTCTACGAATTTTCAGAAATTTAGGTATAATATCTACGAAAATAAATTATATATTCAGAAAGCTTACCTCGATGCGAATCCAACAAAAAATGGGGTGCGAAAAGCACGTCGGAGTTGGCGGAAATCACTTCGGGAAGTCGAAAACCCTAGATGAGTTCTCCCACAAAAGGCGGATAGAAACTTTATTAGGGTTTCGAATATAATAATATATATATAGGAGAGAGAGAGAGGCGATTTAGCCTGGGCGCCGACAGGTGGGCCCCCCCGGGTGAATTTCTGGGTAATTAATTATTTTAATTCAGAAAAATCATTTAAAAATCATTTTAAGTCCAAATAAATCAAAATAAAATTGCAGAAAAATCCAGAAAAATTCTAAAAATTCTAGAAAATATTTCTAACTGTCTAGAAACTAAATAAAATATTTTAACACAAAATATCATCATGTGACCTCACAGTAAATTTTCAAAGCCTATAAAATATAATTTCTATAGGTTTTAATTATATAAAAATTCCCAAAACTTCTAAAAAATCCAAAAAATTCTAAAAAATTCTAGAAAATATTTCTAACCTCCTAGAACCTAAATAAAAATAACTTGTCTCAAAATAGTCCCAAATGACCTTATGGTAATTCATGAAAGTCAATAAAATAAATATATTTTTAATAATAAATATCTAAAAATGTCTAAAAAATATAGGAAAATATAATATAGCTATAGTATGCTTATAAACCCTATCTAGAGATCATGTGACCACAAGATGGTCATAAATCATCTTTGGGCTTAGTCACAACTCCTATGATCATAGAAAAATTAAATGTAAACTAATCAAATAAAAAAATAAAAAATTTATATCATAAAATTTCGGGAAGAGGAGTTACAAATCTACCCACCTTAAAAATAATTTCGTCCTCAAAATTCTAATTCATAACTATTCCTTAAAAATCAAAGTATACTATTACCTTAATCTCCTCAAATTTAATTTCTCAAAAATATTTTATGACCTTCTATAGTCATTTTATAACTCCGAATACTTGAGGACTTCTACCCACCTTTGGTCACACTACTCCTCAAAACATGGTCACTAAAATCTTATAACCTTCTAACTAGTTGCTAACGACTCTACCAACAGATATCTAGGACGTATGGCATCTATAATCCCTCATATCCATAAACAACCAAATATTCAATAGTCAAGCAATATTATACAATAACTTAGGAATATCTGGTGAATTCTAGACATCACGATCATTCGTCACCCCAGAATAGGAAGGGATGAGAATCAAGGGTACATAAAGCAAGAAAGTATAATCGAGAGCAAATATGGACTTTTCAAGGACATAGATAATTTTTAGGAGAATTTTTAAGGCAGAGTGGATTGAGATTTCTAAGGTTTAGTCATGGTCGCAGGCTCGTATCAGTACAGTTACGTAACCGATACGATATTCTCTGACCTGCATGGGACACCAAAAAACTTGTCACGACCCGCACCCGCTTTTCGGATGCAAGCACGTGAGCAAGCCAGCTACATATCAAGCAGACTCTAGCCCGACTAGAATACGTAAACGCTGTCAAGGCTAGGGTATACTGCCAAATCATGGCAATTTAATCTATATCTCAAATCCACAATAAGTGTGCGAAACATGAATGAACACTATGGATCGTGGTCTGCAGTCCACTAGCATATATATCCGATAAGACTCCAAAGAATATAACAAGAGTCTCTAAACTGAATCAATAAGCAGAATATCTCATGATAAGGAATGAAAAGCACGAAAGGATAACAATGTAATATCACTAACAAATACATGAGACATGTATCACAATCATCTACTATCTTGCTCTGCCACTAACTCCATACAATCGCTAAACCTGAAGAGATCATCAGGTCCTCAGAGGACATAGCAAGATACATATAAACATGTCTATTTAGCAGTTTAATCATACATGATAATATATAAATATGATATAATGAGGAACGACACTTAACATGGCAAGAGACTACGACCAAACTGCTAACAAGTGACTAACGACAAGTGGCTACTGACAGGTGACCTTGAACACGAACACTAGAACAACTACACGTAACTGAACTGCTGGATGAACAAGCGAATATGATATCAATGGAATACCAAACCCTCACCCCGAGTGGACTCGCAGGTTTAAACTAATCACTAACCCTTATCCCAAGTGTGGACTCTCTGGTTAGTACTAACCTTCGTCCCGAGTGTGGACTCTCTGGTTAGTTCTAATCACTAACCCTTATCCCGAGTGTGGACTCTCTGGTTAGTTCACGACAAGGCACCCTCGTCCCGAGTGTGGACTCTCTAGTGTAAGTATAACATCCTCGTCACGAGTGTGGACTCTCTGATGTAATCACCCTCGTCCCGAGTGGACTCTCTGGTGCAAGTCAAGTCAACACCCTTGTCCCGAGTGTGGACTCTCTGGTGCAAATAATCGACATCCTCGTCCCGAGTGTGGACTCACGGATGTAAACAGATCAAGGCAAACACCCTCGTCCCGAGTGGACTCTCTGGTGCCAAGGAAACAATAACAAGGATTTAGCAGTTCAATTACACGTATTCATTCTATGACACGAACCAGTCGAGATACAAGTAACGACAAGGTACCACTCAGTCAAGACCCAGGTAAGGACAACTCTAATATGAACTCATAAGATGAACAAGCCTGGCATATCTACACTATCAAGTCATGAAGATGATATACATGCAGGTCAAAGAATTAGTGTCACGACCCGATCCCAACTAATGGGTCGAACCGGATCATGCCCAGCCTGCACCGTTGTTGAGACGGCGGCAGTAAGCTGTTCCAGTAGCAGGTAACCATACAACAATACTATATTTGTCACAACTCAACATCGGGAAATAAAACTTTATTAAACTTTGAAATTTAAAATACAAATGGAAATGTTCTGAATCAAATAAACAGAGTTTGAAAATAACAACAATACAGAAAAGGAAATCTATCTATCAGCCGGATCATCGGCCTCAGTCCCAACGTCCTCCAATGGGGACTCTGGCAGCACTACTGGGTACATGACAGGGTCGTAGTAGCTGCTGATTAACAGCTCAGCATCCTCAATATCCCCTAAAAATGTATCTCCAGTCAGGAGGGAGCAAAGTACAATTCATGCTAATTTAAAACAGTTAAAGTAAATAATAGAATCATGCAGTTTTAAACAGTTTAAAGATGAACAGTTTTCAGCAGTAAAATAGTGAGATTTGAACAGGCAATGAATTATGACCGACTTGGGATGTACAGTTGTATCATATTGATACGATTCGGCTTATCCCCGTGTGTGTGAGGGGTAAGCTAATACAGTTCTAAGTTACAGTTTGGCTTTGGTCATAATCATTACTCTATTCCCCCAGTCCCCAATCAGTACAATAGTCACAATCAGTACTCTCCGAGAGAGTTTCGTGTTTGCATCGTGGTTTAAACATGCAGTAAAACGATTATAGAAATAACTGTAAAACTAACACAAACTGTACTTGCCTCAAAAGATTTGACTGGAGAGGTAAAAGACTTCGAGACAGGAAATCAGAATCGTCCTCGAATTCCTACATTCGAGAAATTGACTCAGATTCCAGGTTTACCATTCTAGCTACGCTAGTTGAAATCTCTATTTGTGTCCTAATCCAATTTTAATTCTTTAATTAATAAAACACGAAAATGCGATTATTTGTGCGTTGATTTAATACGAGGGAAAAAGATCGTTTTAAACTTTTTATTTGGAAAACTTCGTCGCTATCAGATTAATTTATAAATATAAAACTAATTTCTTATTTAGTGAGAAATACATGATTTTTAATTAATAATAAAACTGACAGATTTTAGGTGAGAAAATCTTATTAATTTTTATACGAAAATACCTTTTTATTCAATTTATTCGAATGCTACCAAAAACTCGCAAAATCAGAAATAACTAAAATCTACGCTACCAAATACAGTTACAGACCAACAGCCAGCTGGGCTTATGCATATTACAATTTATTTACATAAATTGAAATAAGACAAAAACTGCCGTTAGTCCTAAACTTTAAATATGAATAAAATATGAACAAAATTAAATAGTAAAAAAAAGATAAAATATAGAGTCTCAGATATGGTCCAATCCTCAACTGGGCTAATGCCTCAACGTCCGGGCGAAGCCGGTTTCGTTTGCACTTAGCCGGGGCCCATTGACCGATACGGTCGTCGCCCAAAACCAAATATTAAACAAAATCCCGAAATCCATTTTAAATTCATTTTTAAAATATTCCAGAATTTACGAAAAAATCCGGCAGCATCTCCTCTGTTTTTGGTCAACCCAAAAACTGGGAATTGTGCTGATAATTTTTCCTGCAAATCCCAAACCAGGGAAACCCAAATATGTATATATATAATAATCCACAACCAATCCACAGATAAATTCGGAACGACCCGAAATAATTTCGGAAGTCCGATTCCAAACCAAAACGTCACAGAACGCTACCGGAAAAATCCGGGAAGCCAAAATATACCGAAAACCAATTCCCGAAATATTTTGAAAATCCCAAAATAATCCACAGGACCTTTTCGAAGGTTCCGGAAAAATACGACGTCGCTAAAACCGAATTCCCAAGGGGAACCGGGGACCATTCTCATCATAGACTACAAAGAAAATGGGCGGGACAGGGGTTATACCTCAGGTTGCTCGGCTAGAGCTCTCAGATGAAAATAATAGAAAGAAAAATCCATGAGCAGCAGGTCGGAACGATCCGAAACAGCGCTGTTCGAAAACAGCGGAGTTCGAAAACTCACGACAACCGAACAGGGCACAGACAGCGCCGGAACGCTGGAGAATCGGATGCCGACCAGAGAGTGGGCCGACAGAGGGTCGGAGACGTGCCGGGAAAGTCGGACGCGGGTTCGTGGGTCGGGGCAGCGCTCGGCCAGGGGCTTCGGCCGGAGGGACGCGCCGAAGGAGAGGCCGCGGGGTCGGCGGTCGGCTCGTGGGAGGCCGGCGGGATGGCCGCGCGAGGAGGCGCGAAGGGGCTGGCGTCGGGAAGGGTCGGGGAAGAGAGGGGGTTGTGAGGAAGAGGGTTTGTACTATGGGGATTTTGTGTGCTCGTGAGGAGTAGAATAGGTTCTGGAGTAGAGTAGATGGGGAGAGGGTTTGTACTGAGGGAAAGTTTGCTCGTGTGGAGTAGATGGTGGGGGTTCTGGAGTAAATGGTGATGGTGGGTTGAACTAAAATAGGGAGAATGGGAGAAGAAGGAGGAGTAGTTGTGGTTAGGAGAAGAAGAGGGAGAGAAGGAATAGGTGGGGGAGTTGTACGTAGAAGAGGGGTTGTGCTGGTCCTCGTGACCAGCACAAGGAGAACTATTCTTTTTTTTATATTATTAACCAAGTCAGGATTTAAAAAGGAATTAGGTTCGGGCTCAGGCTCGGGTCTGGGTTCGGACTCGGGTCTGGGTTCAAAACCAAAAATCCATGTTAATTAATTTTGAAATAATTTTAACACTCAAAAAAATCATAATAATTATAATAATAATACTAGAATACTAATAATAATTTAATTCACAGAAAATGGGTTTCACAATCTTCCCTTCTTAGAAAATTTCGTCCTCGAAATTAAAAGCAAGGTTAGGGATTACCTTAAGTCTCAAACAGGTACGGGTACTGCTCCCGCATCTGGTCTTCTCGCTCCCAGGTCGACTCGCCTTGTGAGTTGTGCCGCCACATTACTCTGACTATCGGCGTCACGGAGTTCCTGGTTCTCTTCTCGCCTCTGTCCAAAATCGCCACTGGCTTCTCCGGCACTGTGAGGCTGGATCCAATCTCCAGCTCTGAATGGTCCAAGATATGGCTCGGGTCTGGGATGTAGCATCTCAGCTGCGAGACGTGGAAGACGTTGTGGACGCCTTCGAGACTTGGGGGTAGAGCCACCCGATAAGCCACTTCTCCAATCCTGTTAAGTACTTCAAATGGACCAATATACCTGGGGCTTAACTTTCCTGCTCTGCCGAAACGAATTGTTCCTCTGGTAGGCTAGATCTTCACAAACACACTGTCGCCTTCTTCAAACTCTAAAGGCCGTCTGCTGCTATCGACCCAATGCTTCTGTCTGTCTTGGGCAATCCTGAGCTTGTCTCTGATCATTCTCACCTTTTCTGCTGCTTCGGTCACCATCTCAGGTCCAAGCAACACTCGTTCTCCGACGTCGTACCAAGCAAGTGGAGTGCGACAACGGCGTCCATAGAGTGCCTCGAACGGTGTCATACCGATGCTAGCTTGGTAGCTATTATTGTAAGAGAACTCTACCAAGTGCAAATGATTTTTCTAAGACCCTCCAAATTCCAGGACGCAGGATCTCAACATATCTTCTAGCATCTGGATTGTTCTCTCTGATTGTTCGTTAGTCTGGGGGTGGTAGGCGGTGCTGAACTTCAGTTGGGTTCCCAAGCTGTCATACAAACTCTTCCAAAAGTGAGAGGTAAATCTAGTATCTCTGTCAGATACAATACTTACCGGAACTTCATGAATCCGGTAGATGTGCCGCATGTACAGTGCTGCCAACTTTTCGGTGGATAGTCCAACCTTGAAGGGGATAAAGTGAGCTGACTTCGTCAGTCGGACCACGATAACCCAAATGACATCCTTCCCTCCTTGGGATCGAGGCAGTTCCGATACAAAATCCATCGTTATGTGCTCCCATTTCCACTCCGGAATGTCAAGCGGCTGCAATAATCCTGCTGGTCTCTGTCTGCTAGCTTTAACTTGCTGACAAATTAAACATCTTGCCACATACCTGGATACATCATTCTTTATTCCGTACCACCATACTATTGTTCGCATATCCCGGTACATTTTGTTGGCTCCAGGATGTATGAAATACTGCGACTGGTGCGCTTCTTGCATCAGCTCGTTCCTCAGTTCGCCAGTTGGTACGTAAAGCCTCGTACCATTCTTCAGTGCTCCGTCGCTGGCGATTGAGAATCCTTCAAGTATTCCTGCCAACAGTTGGTCTCTGAGTTTGCAAAGCGTCTCGTCTTGGAATTATGTCTCCTTGATCCTGTCTATAAGACTCGAACGCACTTGCAACTGCATCAATGATGATTCATCTCCTGGTACGATGGCTTCTCTTCTAAGTTTCTTCATCTCCTCCTCGGCAGTACAATTTCTAATCCAATCTTCTCCATGTCCTCCAGCAAATGGCGCTCCTTAGTCAAGAACATCGCCATCGGGTATCGACTAAGTGCATCTACAACAACGTTAGCCTTACCCGAATGATACTGCAAGTTGATATCAAAATCCTTCATCAGCTCCAGCCATCGTCTTTGTCTCATGTTCAGCTCCTTCTGAGTAAAAACATATTTTAGACTTTTGTGGTCTGTAAATATTTCCACTCTCTCTCCATACAGGTAGTGCTTCCATAGCTTCAAAGCAAATATCACCGCTGCGAGCTCCAAATCATGTGTGGGTAGTTCTTCTCATGAGTCCGTAATTGCCTAGATGCATAAGCAATCACTTTCCCGTGTTGTTGAAGAACGCAGTCCAGTCCTTTTTTGGAAGCATCACTATAGATTGAGAAACCGCCAGTACCTGCGGGTAACGCAAGTATCGACGCCGTTGTAAGCCTCTTCTTCAGTTCCTCAAAAGCTGACTGGCACGCTTCAGACCATATAAACTCCTCGTTCTTCCTGGTAAGCTTCGTCATTGGCTCCGCAATCTTGGAGAAATCCTTCACAAACTTTCGGTAGTAGCCAGCTAGACCCAAAAAGTTTCTGATCTCTGCAACTGAGCTTGGTGCAGTCCACTTCTCAATAGCAGCTATCTTCTTTGGATCCACCGAAATTCCTTTTCCTGTGACAACATGGCCCAAAAATTCCACTTTGTCTAAAAAGAATTCGTATTTGGATAGCTTACCATAGAGCTTCTCCTTCCTCAAGGTACTCAGCACTTTTCTCAGGTGCTCTTCATGCTCTTCCTCCGTCTTCGAGTAGATCAGTATGTCATCGATGAAGACAACAACAAACTGATCCAGATATTCATGGAAAACCTTGTTCATGAGGTTCATGAATACCGTAGAAGCATTTGTCAGTCCAAACGGCATGACCAAGAATTCAAATTGCCCATACTTGGTGTTGAACGCCGTCTTGGGAATATCCTCCTTCCTGACCTTGATTTGGTGGTAGCCTGATCTGAGATCTATCTTTGAAAATACCTTGGCTCCACTCAGTTGATCAAACAGGTCGTCGATCCGGGGCAAAGGGTACTTGTTCTTGATGGTGATATTGTTCAGCGCCCGGTAGTCGATGCACATCCGCACGGTTCCATCCTTCTTGGGCACGAACAAAACTGGTGCTCCCCAGGATGAAGCCCCGTCTCTGATAAATCCTTGTGCCTTCAGCTCGTCGATCTGATCCTTTATCTCCTTAGCCTCCTTGGGGTTGACTCTGTAGCATCCCCGAGAAATAGGGGAAGAGCCGGGTACTAAACCAATGGTGAATTCCACACCTCGATCCGACGGCAATTCTGGAAGACTATCTGGAAAGACGTCCATGAATTCCGCAATGATAGGGTGAGGAGGCCCGGGTTCTTCGGTGATTGAGGAGTAGGTAACACTCTTCATGTCCTCCGGAGCTCGAGAGATTTCAAACTCTGGTTCTCCTGGTGGGCTGAAGATGACACAACCTCGGTGACAATCTATCAGCGCATGCTGTTCACTTAACCAGTCTATTCCTAGGACTACATCATAATTGGACAGGGGCATCACTAGTAAAGGTGTTGAGAACTGATGGCCAGAGAGAGTTATGGGACAATTGCAAGCCTCAGTGATGGGTATGGGTCCACCACCGGTCATAACCCTACTAATTACCTTGCTAAGTCCCGAATCTATGTGGTGTGCAGCAATAAACTTTGATGATATGAAACTATGTGATACACCCGAATCAAATAATGCTAGAGCAGGATGTGAAAACACATAAATGGAACCTGTGATGACATCAACGGTGGGTTCCTGCTCTGGTTCCTGCTCATCAGCTGCTAGGGCAAAAGCTCGCCCGGTCTTCTGTTGGTACTGTCCGAACCGTTGTTGTTGAGTAGGTAGGGGAGCTCTTTGCTGATTGGTTTCGGTCAGGTGAACTGACGAGGGGCAGTCCCTCACTTGATGGGTGGCAGACCCACAGACTAGGCAGTATCCTAGCTTCTTCCTGCATATGTTCGACTGATGTCTTGGTCTCTTGCAAAAATCACAGACATGGATCTACCTCTGCGGCGACTTGTCATTAGTCCTCTCCTGATGGTGCTGCTGCTGATGGTGCAAAGGCCTGTTGTTGTTGTTGTTGTTGGGCCTCTTCTAGTTACCCTGGAAGTTGCTAGTTCCAGGATACTCCCTCTTGGATCGAGAAGGCTGGCTCTTCTCCACGTCCTGAGCTCGTATCAGGATCCTCTCATATGTTTTAGCGCCACCTGCGATTACAGGGGTATGAATCTCTTCTCTTAGGCTATACCTGAATCGTTCAGCACGATCCTTGGGGTCAGCTACCAGGTTCTGGGCAAAGCGGCTTAGTCGGCCGAACTCTGCCGCATATTCGCTGACCGTCATATTCCCTTGCTTCAGGTCCTGGAATTGCCTTTCCATCTCCCGTATCTCAGATGTTGGAAAGAACTTCCTGCGGAACAGCCTCTTGAAGGTGTTCCAGTCGAGCTGCTTGTCCTGAGTCGGGGTTCATTTCGATACCACATGCTCGCCACATCCTGTAGTTGGAGTCCTACAGCTTCAGTCTTGAGGTCCTCCGGGAGTCGAGCGACGCTCAAGAGACGCTCCATACTGTCTAGCCATTCATCGGCGTAGATGATACCCTCGGTTCCTTTGAAAGGTCGAGGGCATTGCTTCTTAAAGCTCTCTATATCTCCAACCTTCATGTAATAATACGTCTCTAATCAAAAGAATGGTCTTAGATATAAATCTTAACTCCTGAATCATGCTTACCTTGGCAGGTCGTGGCTCTGATGAAGTGGTTCCTCCTCTTTCGAGGGCAGCCATAGCCACGTTGTGGGCATTCTCCATGCCTTCTCTCATAATCGCGGTCTGTTCGCGATAGGCTGCAGCTTGGGCTGCAATCTGCTCTCTGTGGGCTTCTGCTTGGGCTCTCTGGGCTTCAAGCACTCCACGTAGCATGCCCATTAGATCAGTGGGATCCAAGGGCACTGGTGGGACAGCTGGTGCGGACACTTCCACAGGGATCTACGGCTCAGCTCGGGAAAGTGTGGGGTTCGCCGCTTGAGAAGTAGTGGCGTAAGCGCCGCGGAGTGCTGGAGATTGATGGGGACGGTCGGTCAGCTGCAACGGTGAAGGGTCTGGACGTGCTGGGAGAGATGGGGTGTGTTCAGATGATGACACCTCATCGCCAGCAGGGGTGGTCTTCTCCTTGGTCATAATCTGGAAGGTTTAGGGTTCAAACATAAGCAACGTATCCTACCAGTATATAATCAAACAAAATATTTATTTATATATAAACCGGACCTATGTTGTGACAAATCAATGTTCTAGTGTTCTAATTGTTTCTAGGTATGTTTTTCTAAGTTGTTGTAACGACCCGCATGTGCCACCACTAAAAATATGTCACGACCCGATCACAACTAATGGGTCGAACCGGATCATGCCCAGCCTGCACCGTTGTTGAGACGGCGGCAGTAAGCTGTTCCAGTAGCAGGTAACCATACAACAACACTATATTTGTCACAACTCAACATCGGGAAATAAAACTTTATTAAACTTTGAAATTTAAAATATAAATGGAAATGTTCTGAATCAAATAAACAGAGTTTGAAAATAACAACAATGCAGAAAAAGAAATCTATCTATCAGCCGGATCATCGGCCTCAGTCCCAACATCCTCCAATGGGGACTCTGGCAGCATTACTGGGTACAGGACAGGGTCGTAGTAGCTGCTGATTAACAGCTCAGCATCCTCAATATCCCCTAAAAATGTATCTCCAGTCAGGAGGGAGCAAAGTACAATTCATGCTAATTTAAAACAGTTAAAGTAAATAATAGAATCATGCAGTTTTAAACAGTTTAAAGATGAACAGTTTTCAGCAGTAAAACAGTGAGATTTAAACATGCAATAAATTATGACCGGCTTGGGATGTACAGTTGTATCCTATTGATACGATTCGGCTTATCCCCGTGTGTGTGAGGGGTAAGCTAATACAGTTCTAAGTTACAGTTTGGCTTTGGTCATAATCATTACTCTATTCCCCCAGTCCCCAATCAGTACAGTAGTCACAATCAGTACTCTCCGAGGGAGTTTCGTGTTTGCATCGTGGTTTAAACATGCAGTAGAACGATTATAGAAATAACTGTAAAACTAACACAAACTATACTTGCCTCAAAGGATTTGATTGGAGAGGTAAAAGACTTCGAGACAGGAAATCAGAATCGTCCTCGAATTCCTATATTCGAGAAATTGACTCAGATTCCAGGTTTACCATTCTAGCTACGCTAGTTGAAATCTCTATTTGTGTCCTAATCCAATTTTAATTCTTTAATTAATAAAACACGAAAACGCGATTATTTGTGCGTTGATTTAATACGAGGGAAAAAGATCATTTTAAACTTTTTATTTGGAAAACTTCATCGCTATCAGATTAATTTATAAATATAAAACTAATTTCTTATTTAGTGAAAAATACATGATTTTTAATTAATAATAAAACTGACAGATTTTAGGTGAGAAAATCTTATTAATTTTTATACGAAAATACCTTTTTATTCAATTTATTCGAACGCTACCAAAAACTCGCAAAATCAGAAATAACTAAAATCTACGCTACCAAATACAGTTACAAACCAACAGCCAGCTGGGCTTATGCACATTATAATTTATTTACATAAATTAAAATAAGACAAAAACTGCCGTTAGTCCTAAACTTTAAATATGAATAAAATATGAACAAAATTAAATAGTAAAAATAAAGATAAAATATAGAGTCTCAGATATGGTCCAATCCTTAACTGGGCTAATGCCTCAACGTCCGGGCGAAGCCGATTTCGTTTGCACTTAGCCGGGGCCCATTGACCGATACGGTCGTCGCCCAAAACCAAATATTAAACAAAATCCCGAAATTTATTTTAAATTCATTTTTAAAATATTCTAGAATTTACGGAAAAATACGGCAGCATCTCCTCTGTTTTTGGTCAACCCAAAAACTGGGAATTGTGCAGATAATTTTTTCTGCAAATCCCAAACCAGGGAAACCCAAATATGTATATATATAATAATCCACAACCAATCCACAGATAAATTCGGAACGACCCGAAATAATTTCGGAAGTCCGATTCCAAACCAAAACGTCATAGAACGCTACCGAAAAAATTTAGAAAGCCAAAATATACCGAAAACCAATTCCCGAAATATTCCGGAAATCCTAAAATAATCCACAGGACCTTTCCGAAGGTTCCGGAAAAATACGACGTCGCTAAAACCGAATTCCCAAGGGGAACCGGGGACCATTCTCATCATAGACTACAAAGAAAATGGGCGGGACAGGGGTTATACCTCAGGTTGCTCGGCTAGAGCTTTCAGATGAAAATAATAGAAAGAAAAATCCATGAGCAGCAGGTCGGAACGATCCGAAACAGTGCTGTTCGAAAACAGCGGAGTTCGAAAACTCACGACAACCGAACAGGGCACAGACAGCGCCGAAACGCTGGAGAATCGGATGCCGACCAGAGAGTGGGTCGACAGAGGGTCGGGGACGCGCCGAGAAAGTCGGACGCGGGTCCGCGGGTCGGGGCAGCGCTCGGCCAGGGGCTTCGGCCGGAGGGGCACGCCGAAGAGGAGGCAGTGGGGTCGGCGGTCGGCTCGTGGGAGGCCGGCCGGATGGCCGCGCGAGGAGGCACGAAGGGGCTGGCATCGGGAAGGGTCGGGGGAGAGAGGGGGTTGTGAGGAAGAGGGTTTGTACTATGGGGATTTTGTGTGCTCGTGAGGAGTAGAATAGGTTCTGGAGTAGAGTAGATGGGGAGAGGGTTTGTACTGAGGGAAAGTTTGCTCGTGTGGAGTAGATGGTGGGGGTTCTGGAGTAAATGGTGATGGTGGGTTGAACTAAAATAGGGAGAATGGGAGAAGAAGGAGGAGTAGTTGTGGTTAGGAGAAGAAGAGGAAGAGAAGGAATAGGTGGGGGAGTTGTACGTGGAAGAGGGGTTGTGCTGGTCCTCGTGACCAGCACAAGGAGAACTATTCTTTTTTTATATTATTAACCAAGTCAGGATTTAAAAAGGAATTGGGTTCGAGCTCAGGCTCGGGTCTGGGTTCGGACTCGGGTCTGGGTTCAAAACCAAAAATCCATGTTAATTAATTTTGAAATAATTTTAACACTCAAAAAATCATAATAATTATAATAATAATACTAGAATACTAATAATAATTTAATTCACAGAAAATAGATTTCACAACTAGTGAACATGGTATGAAGAACATATGTAAACCAAGTCGACTAAAGAACTGATAATAACATATAAATCCATAGAACTAGAGTAACCATATGGTAACCAAATAATCACAGAAAAAACTATAAGCATGAAATTAAACTGTAGAGGGATGCAAGGTATCTTGCATGTGGTTCTTGCACAAACCGTAGTCATAAGTCGAGGATGAGAGGATGCCGATCTAGGAGCTGTCAACCTATAACACATATCGCACCATGAACCGTGCACGAAAACTATAAATCAATTCTAATGTTCTAGTTCTAAATTCATTGAATAGTGGCTAGTTGGGTTACTAATCTAATAATAATCAATTCTAGAATATTTCACCTAAAAACCTAACTTAACCTAATATTAATCTGGATATAATCTAAACATGCAAGTTTGGCCATCAAAGTTGTGTTTTCTAATTTTGGAAACCATGACGCGTAAATCGAGACGTACCGTTGACTATCTAGTCAAATGCTATGAACTCTAGATTTTGAAAGTGCACCTTGGTAGATTTTAGTGCCACGAGTGCACTGGAATCAACCATGCCTCAAAATCACACTTTGGTCAAAAGATATCGCCGTTATGGCTAATCTTGACCAAAATGGTGATCAACCGGTCAATTCTGAGTTCAACAGAATAACTAAAATACTAGATGAACGAATTAATTTATGAAAAAAATATATTTCATAGAGCTCTATGTTAGCTTTCCGAAACTTCAAACGGTTCATGATTTCGATTTCTGGTTCTCCCGGAATCTCGAAATACCAAAATGTGTCAAGTTTCGGACAACCGACACTCTACAAATTTTCAGAAATTTAGGTATAATATCTACGAAAATAAATTAAATATTCAGAAAGCTTACCTCGATACGAATCCAACAAAAAAAATGGGATGCGAAAAGCACGTCGGAGTTGGCGGGAATCACTTCGGAAAGTAGGAAACCCTAGATGAGTTCTCCCACAAAAGGTGGCTAGAAATTTTATTAGGGTTTTGAATATAATAATATATATATAGGAGAGAGAGAGGCGGTTCAGCCTGGGCGCCGACAGGTGGCCCCCCCGGGTGAATTTCTGGGTAATTAATTATTTTAATTCAGAAAATTATTTAAAAATTATTTTAAATCCAAATAAATTAAAATAAATTGCAGAAAAATCCAGAAAAATTCTAGAAAATTCTAGAAAATATTTCTAAGTGTCTAGAATCTAAATAAAATATTTTAACACAAAATATCATCATGTGACCTCACAGTAAATTTCCAAAGCCTATAAAATATAATTTCTACCCATCTTAAAAATAAATAAAAAAATATTACAAAAATTTCGGGAAGGGAGGCTACAAATCTTCCCACCTTAAAAATAATTTCGTCCTTGAAATTCTAATTATAACTATTTCTTAAAATTTTAAAGTCCTTAATCTCCTCAAATTTAGTTTCTCCAATAATATTTTATATCCTCCTCATAGCCATTTTGTAACTTCGAATACTTGGTGACTTCTACCCACCTTTGGTCACACTACTCCTCAAACTCGGTCACTAAAATCTTATAACCTTCTAACTAGTTGCTAACAATTCTACTGGCAGACATCTAGGCATATGACAACTATAATCCTCATACTCTATAAGCATCCAGATATGCAATAATTAAGCAATATTATATTATAATTTAAGAACGTCTGATAAATCCTAGATAGCACGATCGTTCGTCACTTCGAAATAGAAGGGACGAGAATCAATTGTACAGAAAGCAAGAAAGTATAATCGAGAGTAAATATGGAGTTTTCAAGGACGTAAAGAATTTCTAGGAGAATTTTCAAGCAGAATGGATTGAGATTTCTAAGGTTTAATCATATGCGCAGGCTCGTACCAGTACAGTTACGTAACATGTACGATATGCTCTGACCTGCATGGGCCACCACAAAAACTTGTCACGACCCGTACCCGATTTTCGGACGCGAGCTCGTGAGCAAGCCAGCTACGCATCTAGCGGACTCCAGCCCGACTCGAGTACGTATAAGCTGTTAAGGTCATGGTATCATATCTAATCTAAACTATATCTCAATCCACGTGAATCATATAAACAAGAATGAACAAGTATGGATCATGGTCTGCAGCCCATTAGCATATTGTTCGATTAGACTCCAAGAATGATATGAGTCTATAAATAAGTAGAGTATATCATGGTACTGAATATAAAGCACGAGAGGATAATAAAGAAGTATCACAAGCAAATACCTGTATCATGTATCGTAATCCTCTACCATCCCGCTCTATTAACTAACTCCACGCAGTCGCTAAACCTGAAGAGATCATCAGGTCCTCAGAGGACTAGCAAGATAATAATATACAAGCCAACATGTAACAGTGCAAATATACAAAGGAGTAAGGAACAATCAAGGACATCCAACGAGACAAAATGGACCAAGACACAAGATCTAAATACAAGGATCCTAAGACACTGGCATGCCATACTAGAAATGGCTAATAGGTCAAATCTATAGACTGCAGTCAAGACAAGTACTCACAATCTATAGTGTCTCAATCGCAGTCAAGGCAAGTACTCGCAACCAAGACGGTAGCCAATTCTAGTATAAAAATCCTATAGACCGTAGTCAAGGTAAGTACTCAAAATCTATAGAATGTCAAAGTCAAGTCCTACTCAAGTCATGTCAAGTCAAGTCAAGTTATAATCAAGTCGAAGGAATCATGGTGTAGGACTAGACGACTCTATCAAGGAATACATATGAAACTAACACAGTGTAACAGATAGAACTATCATAACAGAAAGGAATAAGAATGTACAGGCAACTAGAAACACGTAAAGTAAAACTATAACATGATGAGTGTACTAGACATGGAATAAAGCAATCATGAATGTAGAAAAAAGAATAGCAGCGAGATGATGAACATATATATAAATTATACTTTATAAGTTGGCAAGGTATACTTGCCTGGGGGTTGCACGGAGAACCAAGAATGTATCGCCAATCAATGTCAGAAAGTCCAAGTCATCACAACTGTCTCCGAAAGCTGAAACAAATGTTACCAATATTCTCAGAATAGTCAAATTTGCTAGGATTGCCTGCCCTTAAGTCCAATTCTGGACACAGGGGCAAAACGATAATTTCGAACAAAAAACGATGTCCGCCGTTGGACCCACTTTGCACCGAAAAGTATGCCAGAGTCAATGATCTCTAAAATCATCAAATAATATGTCTACGGATTCGGTTTTCCGATACGAACCCAACCGTATGTCCAAGGTTGGATTTCGGCAGGCCGTGCACAAAATCACCCGTTGAATCGGACCGTGGGGCCCGCAAAGTGGATCCAACGGCGTAAGTTGGACCAAACTTGGCATACAGGACCAAAAAAATGATACAGTTCTGCTGGCATAAGTTTCGTCTCGATCTGACGAACGTGCACAGAGTAATTAGGAAATTTGCAAAGTGGCCGATACGGTGAATTTTGATGGATACGCATCAAATTTGTCGCGCACATGCGACCAATTCAAATTCCGTCAAAGCCCACACGACCACGAAGCCGTTACGCAGCTTTTGATATTTTTGATTTGCGACCACGTCGCTCGGATTGGCGGGACGCACGTTGTATCGAAGATTTTCGTGATTTTTAAAACAGATTTTTTCTTGAATTTGAACATGAATAATTTCCAGTATAATACATTAAAAATAATTCTACTAAAAGAAGTTTGATCTCGTATAGGTTGTCTATAGGTCTGTTTAAATGGATTTTCAAAAAGGGTATTGGGTTAACGAGGATTTATTCGTGAACAGGGGTACTTCAACTACTTAATGTCCTGTTTTGAACAGGATTTGGCCAATCTTGGCATCGAGTTTCAACTCGATTATGCTTCGATTTAAGTCAAAGTTATTCTATGGGATCGAATCCCTATGGGTTGTGTTTCCAACGTATATTTCGGTTTGAAAAAAGACGAAGAGTTGAAGGGGAAATCTTATAAAGAAGATGGCTCTGTGCTATTACTGCTGTTCGGTGCTGCTGGTTCGCGCATCCATTCCAACGTCAGCCCGGCGCTCGTCCGACGTGCTCGGTGGATGAATGTCGTGCCAGGTCGGGAGTGGAGTTGGGGCGGTGCTGTTCGATCGATGGGTTCTAGGGTTTTGTGTATCAATCCCCTCTTCCTCTTGACTCTTTCTATTTATGTACACGAATATAGTTGTGAATCCTGGGGTCGGGTCTCCAAGGACTTGTCGCTGTTGGGGAGTTTTGGTGTGGGCCAACTCTCAGCTTGGAACGAGCAAGCTAGGAAATTGATATCCGACTGCACCCTGATCCAAGGAGCCGAACCAACAGTCCGAGCCATCTCAAGTCCCCACATGGGTTACAAGCTCCAACCACAAAGCTCGGCTGGGCTGGTATTTTCCTTCTGCTGTGGGCCGGGCTGGGGTTGAGGGTAGTTGTGCCGGGCCTAGGTTCATGGGCTGTGCTAATGTCACGACCCACACCCTGTTTAGGGGCACGAGCACGTGGGTACGTCCAGCCTACGCCGCAGTATCGGCGGTAGAACGCTTGTAAAGGTCATCTAGAATATATAGAATCTAAGACACAATAATATAACCCGTTATCTCCGCACGGAGGAATATATTCACAACTCAATCACATAATTCTAAGGAAGATAAACACGATGATAAAGATAAAGATGAGATAAATAGTTCTGAAATAGTGCCGAGCCATAATCAAAAGTTCAGAGACCAAGACATAAAACAATATCCCAAAATAAATACTACAAGTCTCAAAGTATCAAACTAGAATGTAATCAAGACAAAGTCTAGGTGAACTAGGTCACTACTGGCAGTGCATCCTCTACGAACACCGGGTCCACAGGCTGGTCCTGGTCGTAGGCTCCAGCTATGCCAAACCCGTAGTAGGTCGAACAATCTGCATCTAAATCCTCTAAAAAACAACGGGGGTTATCCTGTCAGGATATGAGCAAGTACAAACGCCAATAGCAGTTCCATGTGAATTGACAAATACTATAAGAGACAATCATAATGAAATACAAGATGGAATATCAAGACTGAAACTAAAACGGTACAAGAGAACTGGATATCATGTCATGTGTGAGATATAAGATAAAACTGGAATATAAATAAATGGAAAGTAATCTACGGTATGATGTAAACATAAAAATAAAGTGCCATGAGATATTAGAGCGTTATGTGATCGGCTTGGGTCAAGATCAGGCTGTTCCATTTGACCGGCTATGCACAAGTAGTATAATAATGTAGGGATCATGCCGGTCAAAATGGAAAGCTATGCACAAGTAGTATAAGGTCAGGCTACACCCTACGTGTGGTGAGGGTGGAGCTATGCACAAGTAATAAACAAGTAGGGGTAATAATCACATAACCTCTAATAACTCCCCATCCTCGAGTAGTATAATGAATCCAGACATGACAGGTCATGACACAGGATTCGAAGAGCAGGGGGCTAGACCACTCCCAAATCGGTGTCTATACAAGTACAAGAAACAATATCGAACAATGTACTCATATACCAGGTAAACCAGGAATGACATCTCATGACGAGATTCAATGTATACTAGTCCGTGTATCCTCGTATCGAGAATCAAGTATAATACTACAACTGAATCGTGATATAGTAGATATCAAGACAATGAAAACTATCAGAGAATGTACTCGCTTGTCGTCCTGAGCTGAGAAAATCGAAACTACAACTCACTCAATGAGCCACGAACTGTCAACTCGCACAACTGTCTCCTAATGCTGAAACAGACATTACCAACGTTCTCAGAATAGTCAAATTAGCTAGAAACGCCTACCCATAAGTCCAATTCTGGACACAGGGGCAAAACGGTAATTTCAGGTCAAAATGGTGTCTGCCGTTGGACCCACTTTGCACCGAAAATGTGCCAGAATCTACGGTCTCTAAAGTCATCAAACTATGTCTACAGGTCCGATTTGACGAGACGAACCCAACGGTATATCCAATTTTAGATTTCGGTGGGCTGCGCACAAAATCACCCGTTAAGTGGGATTGTGGGCCCGCCAAAATGGCGTCCCGATCAACGGTCTCAGATCGGACCAAAATTGGCATACAGGACCAGAAAAATATTTTGAGTCCAATGGCGCAAGTTTCATCGCGATTTGATTAGTGTGCACAAAGTAATTGACAATATGCAAAAGGCCGATACGGTAAATTTTTGACGGATACGTATCAAATTCGTCGCGCACACGCGACCAACTTAAATTCCGTCAAAGCCCACACGACCATAAAGTTGATACGCACCTTTCGATGCTTTCGGTTCGTGACCACGTCGCCCGGATTGATGGGACGGACGGCGTATCGTGACAATTTTTCTAAAAATCCACTTTTGAAAAATCAATTTTTTTCTCCAACTTCACAAATCAATAACTTTCTGTACAGTGCATGAAATTCAGTTCTACAAAAAGGTTTTAAAGCCCTATAGGTTGTCTCCAAGTCTCTTCAACCGATTTTGAAAACTTGCAACATGCTGGTCACAAATCGGCCACGAAGTTGGTGTTTCGGGACAGTTTCTACACCCCGAAAATCGAGTTTTTTTCTCGATTTTGGAACTCGTTTTTCATCGCACATGGTGCGAATCGGCACGAACTATTTGAAGGAAATTAAAGGGTATATGTTAGGATCATACCGGAAGAAACGGCTCGAAGATTGATCGAGCGTGCGCGGCGAAACGTCGCTCCGAAGTGGCTCTTCGCTGACAGTTTCTGCGCGGGAGTGGGATGCTCGTTGCACTTTTTCGCGATGGACGGCCCCGAGTTGGTCGCGGCGATGTCGGGATGCAGCTGGTTAGGGTGACGGCTAGGGTTTGAGTTTTGTGAAAATTCCTCTCTCCCTCTCTCTCTAAATATATAATGTATTATATACATATACGCTTACGGTTTGGGTCGCTCGGGTTACATTAGGAAAGGGGGAGGGGGGTCGTGCCCTATAGCAGCTGCTGCTGCTTTCCTTTACGTGCGTGGCGTTTTTGTGTTTTTGTGTTTTTTTTTTTTCTTTTTCTTTCTTA